>LPNX010160830.1:100475-227229 GCA_001517045.1 Pseudotsuga menziesii | reverse complement strand
AAATTTGATTTTTCTCCCTCTAATGTTGCTGTTGGTGTGAAAATATGTGATACCTTGGATATTTTGGAAGAAATATCAGATTACCAAAGTGATCCATTCGCTCCTCATGATCTATATTTTCCAGCAAATTCCTGCAGGGTTGCATGCACCAAAATTCAGAATTTTGAAGAAGAAGAAAGCTGTGCATCCACCGTCTCGGTTAACCATTTATTTGAATCTGATATTAACCTTATTGGATCTGATATGATCTTATTTAGATCTGATCTGATATTGCTTGGTTTAAAATATCAAATTCATAATCTTTCAGTACCACTTGTAGCTGTTCTCATCAACGGTGTGAAGAAACAAGTACCACAAGTCTCCTACAAAACTGCTGCTGGGGATTTGATTCCATTCCATAGTTTTGGATTTGTTTTGAACCTATTTAGATCTGATTTACTTTCTGATTTGATATTATTTGGTTCATATTTTAAAATCCAAAAGCCTTCAGTCATGCTTGTAGCTGCTCTCACCAATTCCGGTGTGAAAAATCAAGTACCGCACTCTTCAAAACTGTTGATGGGGATTTGGTGTTAGTTTCCTCATATGAGGTTGCTGATATTTTATTATGTGATTCATTATCTATTTCAGAAGCTATATCAGACTATGGAGCTCTAGCATTTGCTCTCAACAGTCCTAGTGCTTCTTTACCATTGATCACATGCTCATCTCCTCATAGAATTAGTAAAGAAGATTTTCTGCATCCGCCTGGACACCTGCTCCTAACACTTGGGGCTGTTCTCACCACTCATGGTTTGCTGTTCATGGATGCAACATATCAGTTTCTTGAGTGTTCCTCACATTCTCTGAATTCTTAAGAACCTTTTCTCACTTTTCAGTTGACTTCAGTTGCTCTACATGGGTTCAGTCTTCATCCGGCAGCTGTCTATATTTCTGATTTAGTTGAGCATATCATTCTTCTTCCAAAGAGGAAGATTCCTCCAGACATAATGATGGAGAGGTTCACATGCCAGGCCTCAAGATACCTATGCACAGAAGAACCAGATTGATCCTGATTCTACCCGCTTAATTAGAGGGGGGGATTTTTTCCCGTGTGGTTTTTCCCCAGCACCTTGTTTTTGAGCAGTTACTTTACTTTACTTGATGTAATGGGTGACCTATGGTCTTAGTTACAAGGGCCCATAGTTTGTCCAAGTTAGCATTCAGGGGGGGTGTTAGGATTATTAATCCTCCCTTGTCCAAATTTGGTCATATGTCTAAATCAGGAGTCATGTCTAAATCGGGAGTCCATACAGTCTATTTATAGTCATTAATACCATTGGGTCCACTTGACCTAATTAGGGCACATGTTTCAGTTACTAAAGTGTGGGGAACACTAATTAAGGCTCACTGCCACTGATTGCACTTGATTGCATTAGTTTAGGAGCCTCCTAGACCAATTCCTACAATTTAGGAAGCCACTGGGAGTGCCGAAACCAACCAAGGTCAGTTCACTTCAGTTGATGACTAGTCAAGCTAAGTTAGGAGTCAGTTACATTCAGTTCTAGTCCTCTACATTCAGTTAGCGCTAGGTTTACTTGACTGCACTCATGTGGGGCGCATTTCTCACCTACCACTGTCAGTTAACCTTAGTCAACACTGAATGTAACACTTGAGTTGTGTTTTAGAGCTCCGATGAACTCCGGTTATGGTTTAGACAAGGTCAGTTAACTATTGAGTCCTCCGATAGTGATTTAGACAAGGTCTTGGTTACCTACAGTCAAGTAGAGTCTAATCAATTCGAACTGCCTCATGTGGATTCGAATTGCTTGTGGCTATTAAAGCCATTGTACTTCATTGTAATTATCTATCTAATTACTCTTTGATTAATGAAAAACATTCACAACTGCAAGCCATTTTTGCACTGTTTCATTCTTCAATAACCGAGTAAATTGTGTGATCTATCATGTGAGTTGTGTGTTTGTCCACAGATCTATGTGCTCAATTTAATAATATGACCCAGGATATTATCTGAGAGAATAACATGCACAACAATAATCACAAGAGACAAGAGACACAAAGATTTTCCTCGGGGAAACCATAAAGGAGAAAACCCCGCAAATTCCTCAGAGATAGAATGAGCACCAATGGCAGCAGTAAAAACCAAAGATAGAAAAGATGATCTCCAACAGCTGTTCTCTCTCTCACTTGTGTGAGCACTTCCTCTCTCACTCATGCGCCCCAGTTGAGTGAGTGTGTATGACAAATAGAGTCTCACTCTCTATTTATACTATTTTCTAACTTGACAATTACTTACCAGGGCCGACATCTGTAGGAGAGTCTAATAACCCTAATGCCCGTCAACTGTGGGGACTTTGCCCTCCGATCAACAAGGAGGGTTAACCTTAACTCAATTGTGGGGACTATTGCCCCGACTTACAACGGAGGGTTAACCTCATTGACTTTCCATGACTTTATTATATTAATGACTCTCTCGATAGAAACATCGGGGTACAATGAAATACAAATGATTCTCCCGATAGTAACATTGGGGTACAATATAAGTGAATACATTCTGAAGTTACAAATACATCAACAGTAGAGTTTAGATGCGTATAACAAAGCATGTGTTGAGGTACATTGTATAATTGGATATGGACTCACATATGTCTTGGACAGAGAAATAAAGTTGCAAGGATATTTGGACTCTGACTAGTGCAGTGAACGAGAAAGAGCACTGTTATCACATATACATTCTGCAGCTGGGCTACCATGATGCAGCATACAGACTTGTCTCTTATTCTATTTCGGGCTATTTTTCACATGGGGTATTGGCATGGATCCTTACAGCTTCAACCATTCCAGAGCCTTGTTCAATGGATTTTCCTTGCTGGGACTAAGATTCATTGGTCCATTGAGATAATTTTAGTGATGACCTAGTTCATTTGAGCAGAGTAGCAGATCAGATGCGGTACACACAGTTGCAGAGGGGCCTTATCAATTGGAGACAGGTATATATATGGTGAGATCATGTATATGCTTCGTGGGTTTAGCCTTGCTCTATGATGTATGTCAAACACCTATGCTTGTCATGTTAGGATGATTATGGTGACCTATGCTTATATGTACTAATGCTTTAACTTTTGTTATGACTAGTCAAGGGATTTGATGTGAAGACTGTTGCTCATGCCATGCTTGTACAGATGATAAACCTTAGTGTTAGGTTTGGTTCCGTGTGTCACTTGTTCCCATCCATTCGATTCATCCATTCTCGAATGATTATCCCATGACTTAAACTAATTGAGACTTGTGAGATTGAAGATCTTTTCCCCATTGTGACCCCTATGTGTGATAGACTCCATGTTGTTATGTGTCTCTGGCTATGAAGTATGAGGCTCGGTCAGTGTGGCTGGGTTCACAGGGTAGTTCTCCTTTAGTTCTCGAAACAAGCGCTCCACCATAACAGTGTTGCTAAACACTAAAGCATCGGAACGCATAAAAGCTATATCTAAAGGATGCAAAAGTATAAATATTTAAAAGGTAGTCAGTGGCCAAGGGGTTGAGCACTCATTCTTTGTATAATGTAAGGCTCATCTGCCCTCCACAGGGGCAACAGGGAGAGGCAAACCCGACGGGGCTATGGATTGCTCGTTGGCAGCGGGTTTAGGCCTTAGTCATTTACTGGAGCCTAGAAGGCTTTCCAGGGCAACTGCTCTTGTAGGATGGCTACTATCTCTTGTGAAATGTAATGTGTATTGAAAAAGGTTATTGGTCAAAGGATGAGCACTCACTCTCTGTATAGTTGATGCAGGAGCATCCTGCTCTCCATTTCAAATTCCAAGTTCAATGCTAGATCAAGCCTAGGAAGAGGTCTACACATTTTGATTTAATAGTCCCTAGACTATTACATTGTAAATAACCTATGTTTTTATGAATATTCTAGATAGTGATGAGTCATTCTGCTTAGTCATAGGCTGTTAGAGCTGTAGGAATAATAGTGAGTCGTGACTCCCTGTGTGGAGATCAGTCGCTGAACCGTTTGTTTAGACAGAGAAGTTTTTACATCATGCTTTGTAAATTTGTTACAGGACCGACTCAGTAGAGGGGTAGCAGAGTAGATTAAATAGCTAGGTTGTAGAGGTTGCAAGGGTTCCATCTTTCAAAAGAAAACTGCGTTTTGTATAGAGGCGGCTAGACCTATGTCTGTACCGACTTGTAAATATTTGAGGAGGCTGAAAGTGGGCCAAGAGTTGTGTGTATTTGATTTTATTTCCCTAATAGGAGTTAGCCATGTGTTTTGAGTGTTGTTAGTCTAGATGTATGCATTAATTTGAGCAGTGTAGCTGTGCAGAGCGATTTCGACATTTTCATGAATATTTGTAGATTTCTTTGCAATTGTTGGTTTAAGGGTTGGATTTTGTTGGAATCATTGAAGGATAGGGTAGATGCATGCATAGGAGGACTAGACTGATGGATTGAAGAGGATGAAAGCCGGATTGATCAATTCTTTGATCAAATCTGCGCATAACACAAGTTTTCTGACTTAATGAGTTTTTGCAAAAAACGGACGGTGGAGATTGGATCCGCGGATGTAGATCTGACGGTTTAGGAGGAATCCACAACTGGGGTTGCGAGGGAGATAACAGATCTACCAAGGTTTGGGCGATTTGCATAAAAAGGCAAATCGACAGCTGTGGTGAAGGCCGCAACGAAAAGATCTAACGGTGGGAAAAATTACGGAAAAAGATTTGCGGGAGGAAAGTTGTGGGGGAGCATCTTTGGAAAGTGGCATCCCGCATCTTGTATCCAGCAACGTGATTTCGAGAAGGCCGTTTCGGAACGAAAGTTTTGGGGGAGCAACTTTGGGAAGTTGGCATCCCGCATCCCGCAACTTGTTTGCGGGAAGGCCGTTGCGGAGAGCGACTTTGGGTGTTTTGAGATCCCGCATCCTGCAACCCGACAACAGAAACTTTGTTGCGCAAATAGAGTTGCGGGAAGGCAAAATTGTGGAAAGGAGGGTACGGAGACAAAATTGTGGGGGGACAATTTTGGCATAGAATTTGGTGGTTAAGCTAAATTTGGTGATCCTGCCAAGTGTAGGACCCTGAAGATCCAGGAGGTGCTCGTTGGGTTGGTTTTGGTCTAACCCCCTGCACCATTTTTGGTATGGGAGTGGGTGCACAAAGATTTGCACACTATGGAGAGGAGGCTTGCAATATTAATTTGCAGGTTGAGGACAGAATGCTGATTTCTGACCAGAGGAGTTGAGAAGGACGTTGTGGTATGGGAACCCTCACAGTAGAGTGCTGTAGGAAATGAATGCAAATCTCAAGCCTGTAGAGAGCATAGGGAGTGCTCAAAGGTTCCATGTGAGAACCAAGAAAATGCCAATAGTAAAGTAGGAGGAATCTTGATGAGGTTTTGAGAGGGTAGGCTTGTTTGCAGTTCATCATGAGTATGGGAAAGCTCATGGAGGTGGTATGGAATGTGGCTACTGAAAGCCATCTAAAGGGTTCAAGCGGAAGCCACAATAGAACAAGGGAAGATGCCAGAGCAAATGGTGTCAAGAGGATGAGTCAAAGCAAATTTGACAGAGAGGTTGCTGAGCTGAAGGAAAGGCCTAGTAAGGTGACTGAACTGTTGCATGAGGAAGCTACAGGAGGTCAGTATTATGTATGGAGGTTGAAGAAGAAGGTGCAATGGCCTGTAAAGAGGTTATGTGCCAGGGATCTCAAGCACAAGCATAGTGTTTGGGTGAAGGAAGAGGAAAGACTCGGGGAAGCTGAGCATGAGGAAGAAGTTCACGTGATGTGTGAACCTGAGCAAGGTGCGTACCTTGAAGAAGAGAAAGAGGATGCTGATACAGAGTTTGCTGTTAAACTCTTGGGCATGGAAAAGAGTTCAAATCAGTATACAGAGGAGAATGAGGATGTTGATGTGAGATCTTTTGAAAATCTTAAAGACTGTTTTGCAGAAACAAATCAGTATCGGGTGTTGGAGGAAACGACATCAGTTGAGGCTGAAGTGCCGTACGTTTTTCAAACTGACAATATGTGTTTAATTGCAGGTTGCACAGTGGGCACAGAGGGACAATTGTTGAATATCGTCCAACAGTTTGAAGAGAGTGAAGGTGAAGGTAAAACTATGGACATATGGAGTGTCTATGTTTTACATATCTATTTGTTGACTTTATTGCAAGTATTATGTAAGTGGATAGCTAGAATGGTGGATGAGGAAGCATATTTGCTTGGGGCCAATCGAATTTCCTTTAATTGGCTAAAGGAAAATACAGAGGAAGAAATTGTCTTGAAGGGCAATATGGCAGTTCAATATTGGGTTGAAGATGATGTGGGGAGTAGTAGCAGTGAACCTGTTTTACAGCAGAGGGAGAAAGCTTTGGAAGTTCTCTATACTTTTGAACAAGTGGAAGTCGTAGAGGAGAAGGGCATCCATACAAAGATGTTTCAGCAAAGAAGCAGACTGGATGAGGAGATAGATGAGATATGGCATCTCATGCAGAGAAGTAAGAGGAACGGTAACGATGAGGTACAGGCAGTTATTTGGATGACTGTGGAAGACTGGGAAGTTCATTATAGGATTGATGAACAACAATAACTACAAAAAAAAGTTTGGGATCCAGGTATATTGCAGTTGGAAGACTATGACCTAGAGGTCATATTTCTTTTTCCTGGGGAGTCTGATGCAGGAGCATCCTGCTCTCCATTTCAAATTCCAAGTTCAAGGGGTCTACACATTTTGATTTAATAGTCCCTAGACTATTACATTGTAAATAACCTATGTTTTTATGAATATTCTAGATAGTGATGAGTCATTCTGCTTAGTCATAGGCTGTTAGAGTTGTAGGAATAATAGCGAGTCGTGACTCCCTGCGTGGAGATCAGCTGCTGAACCGTTTGTTTAGATAGAGACGTTTTTACATCATGCTTTGTAAATTTGTTACAGGATCGACTCAGTAGAGGGGTAGCAGAGTAGATTAAATAGCTAGGTTGTAGAGGTTGTAAGGGTTCCATCTTTCAGAAGAAAACTGCGTTTTGTAGAGAGGCGGCCAGACCTGTGTTTGTACCGACTTGTAAATATTTGAGGAGGTTGAAAGTGGGCCAAGAGTTGTGTGTATTTGATTTTATTTCCCTAATAGGAGTTAGCCATGTGTTCTGAGTGCTGTTAGTCTAGATGTATCCATTAATTTGAGCAGTGTAGCTGTGTAGAGCGATTTCGGCGTTTTCATGAATATTTGTAGATTTCTCTGCAATTGTTGGTTTAAGAGTTGGATTTTGTTGGAATTGTTGAAGGATAGGGTAGATGCATGCATAGGAGGACTAGACTGATGGATTGAAGAGGATGAAAGCCGGATTGATCAATTTTTTGATCAAATCCACGCAGAACACAAGTTTTCTGACTTAACGAGTTTTTGCAGAAAACAGACGATGGAGATTGGATCTGCAGATGTAGATTTGATGGTCCTGGGAGAACCCGCAGTTGGAGTTGCGAGGGAGATAATGGATCTGCTAAGGTTTGGGCGATTTGCATAAAAAGGCAAATCGATGGTTGTGGTGAAGGTTGCAACGAAAAGATCTAATGGTGGGAAAATTTGCGGAAAATATTTGTGGGAGGAAAGTTACGGGGGAGCATCTTTGGGAAGTGGCATCCCGCATCCCGCAACCCGATTTCGGGAAGGCCGTTTCAAAACAAAAGTTTTGGGGGAGCAACTTTGGGAAGTTGGCATCCTACATCTCGCATCCCGCAGCCTGATTGCGGGAAGGCCATTGCAGAACGAAAGTTGCGGAGCGTGACTTTGGGTGTTTTGAGATCCCGCATCCTGCAACTCGACAGCGTAAACTCTGTTGCGGAAACAGAGTTGCGGGGAGGCAAAATTGCAGAAAGGCGGGTACGGAGGCAATTTGGCGGTTAAGCTTAATTTGGTGATCCTGCCAAGTGTAGGACCCTGGGGCCTGAAGATCTTGGAGGTGTTGGTTGGGTTGGTTTTGGTCTAACCCCCTGCACCAATAGTGTTCGGCTCATTTTCCCCCACAGGGCAACACGGTGAGACTAGCCTGCAAAGGCTGTGTCTTTATCAACATTGGAGCCCCAGAAGGCTTCCAGGGCACCTACCTTTGAAGGTTGACCTATGTTGCAAATAAGTGTAAAGGAAAACTTGCTAGACTCTAAGGGAAGCTTATCCAAGTACTTTATCCATTTGTGAGACACCTCCTTCCCCTATTGCTATCTATCATACATATGTCACCTTGGTTGAGTGTATTGTTTATCATTCGGATATATCACTTAGTCAAAATCAGTTAAAAGTTATTCCCCTTTGCTTTAACCTTGTTCTTCCATCCTCACCCATCAGTAGCACATTGTTTACCCTTTGTAAGTATGGCATGAACAAGCAGACTTCCTGAAGGTCCTGGGATTTTTTTAGAAGCATAGGTATATCTTTTATTATTATTATTATTATTGTCACCATGATTATGATTAACTTGGCTTAAGCTTGGTTTTGATATACACCATTGGAGTATTTCTTACCCTGGATGCTAGCAGGATCATATGGATACAGTTTCTCACCTTCAGTTGGGGTACTTTGACCTGGTCAACCCAGTTTAACTAAGTCAAGCACGGTTCCCAAGGCAGTGATTCAGAAAACAACATTACCTATATTTGTTCCAGACATGCCCAGGACCAATACTGCGGTTTCAATTTTGAGAGTTTAGCCCTGGTTCTCCTGAAAAGTGATTATTATCACTTTATTATTGGCTAAATGATCAAATTTTATTACAGATAGCAGTGTTGGGTCCTCATAGAGCAGAGCAATGTTTCAGTGGGTATGAGTAGTCACTTAAACCATTCTTCTATGTCTCTAGATCATCTAGAGCAGTCAATTTGCCCCAATTTTCATCCTGGATAGAGTTATGGTGGATTTATCAGTTTCCAGAGGTTGTACCAACAAAAAATGAACTAGGAATTTCACTGAAAAAATCGATTTGTTCAATTGGGTCAAGGAAATGGCTTGGAATTTTGGTAGTTGATGTTTGGATTATTTTTATCTTGGCTCAACTAGTGAAGAAATCCTCCCAAGGGGCGCCCCCTCAACTTGGCTATTAATGTATTTCATTGTTATATCATGTATTATGAAGGTGTAAAGGGGTCTACGGTGAATTAAGCCCCTAGTGACCCCCTCCTATGTATTATCATGTCACATCTTATGTTATAATGCAATGCTCCCCCAAGTTTCCTGGACGGGGGGACGTGGGAGCGAGAAAACGCACATTCGGGACGCATGGAGACCACCCCCAAATTTAGGGAAATTCGAGGCGAACGTGGGGACGTCTCTAAAAGTATAAATATAAAAAATAATAATTCATTTGATGTATATTCATGATTGTGCAATGTAAATACTAAATATATTGATTCATTTTCTAAGTAGTACCAAGTAGGGATTGCAAAAAGTGCAAATAATGAGAAAACATTAAAAAAAAAATTCTTAGGGGCGTGGTGGGGGGGAAACGTTTTGCCAAGAGTCTCCAAGTCCTCTGGACGCAAGAAACGTGGAAACGCGTCCTCGACCCTGCGGGAAGTGTCCCCGTGGAACACTGTTATAATGTGACTTTCACTTTAGAGAGGCGTCCTTGAGCAAAGTGCGTCCCCTCTTTTGACTTGGTCACTTGATTCATGTATTGTTCTATGTATTGTTGATCTCCATCGTTGATGATGTTATAATCTCAACTATTGGATGAAAAAGCAAATTAGGGTTTACGTCTCAAATTATTTAAGAGAGGTGACCCCCCCCCATTGTATTCATGAGCTCTAGCATCGAAATTTGAATAAAGAAGATTTGTCTGGTATTACTCTTTGTGTATCTTGTGAATGATTTGATGATCCGATGATTGAAATTGTTGCTCTTCGGTACTGAACTTATTTCGGGAGATATCTTACATTTTTTCCTTTACCCATTTCATTTGCAGGAAAGGAGGCGTGCTAGGAGAGAGAGAGGATGCATTTGTGGGGCAACTCACCATTTTCCCGTCTCTTGGGGTGTTCGGTTCAGAGAGTATCTCTTTCTAAATGAATTTTTACTTCTTGTCCTTTCCGTATTTTGTAGACCCCGTTCATTTGTCTGATCTTTTGATTGTTCTCTGATCGGGCAGGTTGAAGAGGGCGCTCGAGTGATTGGCTGAAGCATAACAACATCAAGATTCTCTCCGAGAAAGTTCATTTGATCAAGGAAGCGACATTCTTCATCATTTCTGAGGTCATTTGCAAGATTTAAGTACATCTCGCAGGTAATTTCTCCTTTTATTTTATGCATGCATTGCCCATCATTTCCTTAACTAAAAAACCCTCATTTAGCATTAGGAAAAATCATCGGACCAATTTGCATCGCGAATTAACAAATTTGTTAATCTGGGTTTTGTCCGGCATACCCGTCTCTCCCTTAAAAACACCAAGCTTGGACTCCTCTGCCCATCTCCAGGCACTGGTCTCAGTCTGGGAGAAAACACCCATGTTTGGTTTGCTAGCTAGTTTCCCTCTGTTCTTGTTCCGGTTTCACGTGGGTATTTTTATTGTCGTATCCTTTTACTCAAGTAGGTGTGTTGAAGGCCTAATTTCATTATATCGACCTCGTCCTGGGTATTTTCCATATTTCTGATTAAATCCCTAGGGTCCTGAGTCTGATCATTTGAACAAACACACCAACCCTAGATCCATTTTAAACTCTTTAAGTCACTGATCTGATAGATTCGAGTAACATTTCAATAATCCTTGAAAACTCGTACTCGAATATTCATTAAATTATGGCTTATCCCTTAAATCTAGGGTTTCCAGCTCTCACCTTACGTATTCACTTTTTGGGCTTGATCTGGTAATTGGCTATAGGTTTGTCCTTTCAGGATAAGATCGGGTCTCCCCCTTTGTCACTTGGGCATTCAGTGGCATAAAGTGAAGGAATCCCTAACCAACGTGACAACCATCCATCTTTTGGGGGTTAGGGTTTTCGTAGGTCACGACTTTGGTTGCCTGTCCCCTTTGCCATCCAGTATTGGATTAATTTATCGGGGCAACTACAAGATTCGTGATAACAAGCACATCAGGGATGTTGCTTTAGGAAGAGCATATTGCAGCTAGTATTACAAGATGAAAAGTAGTACGACTTTAGAAGGTTTCAAATTAGTTATATCTGAGACATGGTACAAAGGGGAGCAGTGAAGCTCTAGTACATATCCACGAATGAGCAAATTGCTGATATACTTACTAAGCCTCTGTCTAAAGTAAAGTTTGATTACTTTAGGGACAAGCTTGGTGTAGCATAGAATGACTCCTCTAATTGAGAGGGAGTAATGATGTTTCTCCACTGGCAGTAGATAGATAAATTCCCCCACTAGTTAGTCATGTGGGACATGACTTAGGATTTCTCCCCACAAGTAAGCCATTCAATGGTATATGGCTCAGACACTGGTTAGCCATACAGTAGTACATGGCTCAGGTTAGCCATACTGTGGTATATGGCTTAGATTAACTATGCAGTGGTACATGGCTCAGAAAAGCCATGCAGCATATAAGCCACTCAGTAGTACATAGCTCAGATTAGTCATGCAAGAATACCTTACTTAGATGCCAATTAGTCAAGGTACATGACTCAGCTAGGGGTTGCAATATAGACAACCAGGGGCTGTTTTAGCTCATACAGAGTGCACACATTCATGAGCAGAGTTATAATCAAGACTGTTGGGGAGCAGCCTATTAGTAGATCTCAGATACAAGTTAAAGGTCTTCGAGACTATCAAATACTCGAGGAGTTATAGTCAGGATTGTTAGGGAACAGTCAACCTCTTGGAGAGGTTAGATAGCCATAAAGTTGGCTAGTGGGGTACCGTGGGATAGAAAAGAAAAATGAAACCACTTTGAAAGTTGTCAGGCCTTAAAGAACATCACAGAAGATGGAAAGCTCACAAAGAACTTCTCTAGACCGTAGAAGATTCCAGAAGTCAACAAGCAAAATGTCAGTGCTGAAGATCGTGACCAAAAGAATACCTTCCTCACTAAGAGGGAGTGTTGATGTTTTGTGTAGCTTCGGAAGATATTCCACAAGAAAGAGTAATAACAAAACCAAGAACAAGTTGGCCCAGTTAAATTGACTCAGTCAAATGGTCAAGTTGACCCACTTAAGGGGGAAAATGGCCCAATTTAAAGGGGAAAGTGATCTAGTCTAGAAGACAAGTCGACCTAGTATGGAAAAGTGACCTTTCTAGTATAAATAGAAGTAAACTTGGCTTATTTGCAACAAACAATTTCGTTCAAGCAAGAGGACAAGTGCGCAGATCCAAGGAAGACAAGTTAAGGGGTTCAAGAAGCATTGTGAAGACAATTTTGGGGGTTTTATCTTTCTCTCTCTCTCTCTTCTATGGGCTCAGAGGTTATTTTGTATCTTTCTTGTATTATTATTCTGTAATTAGTGTTGGGCACCATTCTTGTTGAAGAATCTTATATAGAGAAGTTTGCTGGGTTTTTCCCGTGAGAGGGGTTTCCCATGTTAAATTTGTGTCTATTGTGAATGTGTTTCTTTCAGTGATCCTTTATATGCATGTAGTTTATGTTTATGCAATAAATACGTTAATAACATCTAAATGCTAAGAAAAATCAACAAAAAATCACATCAAATGATCAAAATAAATTTATCTCATGAGATGAATCATCATGACTCTTGAAGCATTGAGATACTACATACTATATACTGCAATGATAAACAATAGGAATAAACAATAGATCCCCTTTACCCCTTTTACGGGCAAAGGGCACCACTCTTCCTTTGGCCTTCCACTGCTTGGGCTTGGTGAAAGGTAACAACGCTGAGGTGTAATCCAATGTGAATTGTTTCCTCCCATAACTACATATCGTAAAAATCTAGTGTTCCACCAAGTTTCCGGGAGGGGGGCGGGCGCGCGGGAGCGGGGAAACGCACAATGGGGACGTGTAGAGGCACCCCCAAATTTTGGGGTATTTTGGGAGGCGTCGGGGTCTTTAAGTTTTAATATAGGGGGAGGGCATCTCTAGAATTATTAAAAATAAATACATGCTAAATTGAAATTCATCATTGTGTAATGTAAACATGACATTCAGTTCATAATGGCTATTTTAAATTTTAAATACATGCACATCTTCCCTAACAACTTCGAATCATAAACATAAACAAGTAACAAGTTAACACCAAATAAATTATTAAATTTTAAATGACAAATCAATAATCATAAATCTAAATCATAGACATGTCACATAAACTGTAAACACTAAACACTGAAGTTTGAACAACAGACTAGTAAACACTGCAGTATAATATATTTGGCAAAAAATACTCAAAATAGTACTAAAGAGTCAATGAGTGATGAGTCAAAGTCTAAAGACTTAGTCTGAGTTCATTTATGATAGTAAATAAAAGTTTAAAACTAAAAGTATAAAAAGTAAATCATGAAAATACTCAAAGTGCATTAAGGAGATAGATCCATGCACTGGTCCTCCTGATGCATCTGTTGCATGAAGTCACCATCTATGGGATTGCCACCGTCCAAGTCAAAGTCACTCTCAGTCTCATCCTCAGGAGTGACCAATGGTACACCAACCAAACCATGCTGCATCTCATCTGTTCTCTCCTCCTCATCTATCTATGCATCATCCTTTGGATCCACATCCCATCGTGTAGCTGGTCCCATTTGATACTCTGGTGTCTTCCTATGTGAAAGACGTAGGGCACTGTGCACTGCAACTAGCTTCTCTGCTCTCTTAGAGGTAAGTCTATTCCTCTTGATAGAGTGGATGAAGCTATATTTAGACCAATTCCTCTCTACTGCAGAGGAACTAGCAATCTGAGACAATAAGCGAATAGTAAGATACTGGATCTTTGGAGCATGATCCCCATGCATCCTCCACCAACCAATGGGGTCTTCTTGTTCGAAGTCCTTAAGATCTTCTTTTGCATTATGGTTGTTGAAAGGACCATTGAGATTTGCAAAATGAACCCATTGTCTTCGAATTTTCTTTGCATCATCTTCATCATATATCTTTGTTATGGCAGCTCGAAACCCCCTCTTGATCTTTGGATCTTCAATGGGGGAAATTCTACCAGGCCTCTCAACATACCATTTTGGGTTAAGTGCATATGCTGCCATGTGCAAAGGTGTGTTCATTTGATCCCGTCTACTGTGAATAATGGGTTGAATCTGGGTTATATAGAACTCTAAGGATGGATCTTTCTCACGAATGGCCGCCCTTACTCGACCCAACATGCTATCAAATGTCTCGTAGATTTCTCCAAGACTAGGAGAATCCGAGTCCCCATAACGAATAATCTCAACTATAGGGCGCAAGAAAGACACCAAATAGCTGCAATCTGCCCACCAATCATCATCCAAAACCTAAAGCCTGACCTTCTTCTCCTCATTTGTCTTGGATCCAGTCCACCTGTTCCAATCCGGAGTCACAACCATGGCCTACAATGCTGGCTGCACCTCCAACATCCTATCCAATAAGAGATAATAGCGAGCATATCTATTGTATGTGGGCTTCAGGAATTCCTTCCTTGAGTGAGTCCTGTACATGGCTAAGGAGGTGTGGTGGTTGCAGATAAACATCTGCACATCTCTCGTAGCTGACACCAATGATGATACCCACTCAATCTTCCCAATGTCTTTCACTGCATTATTGAGTGCATGCACACAACAAGGTGTCCAAAAAATATGCCTATATTTGCTTTGAACTAGTAACCCAGTTGATCTACACACTGCTGCTGCATATGTCACAACTTGCACGACATTTGTAGGTCTAACCTCCTCGATAGCATCTCGAAGAAGCTCAAATTTGAAAGCTGCATCTTTGTGCTTTCTTGAACAATCAATAGCTTTGAGAAAGAAAGGCCCCTCTTGGCATGTAATTATGATGTTGATTAGTGGACGATTGGAAATGTCTGTCCACCCGTCCATAACAATGGAGCAACCTTTCTTCACTCATGTTAGTCTCATATTTTCTTTTTGCATAGTGATATTGGACACTTGCCTGTCTAAAATAACTGTCCTCAACTTATGTTCACCTCGTGGCACATATGAAGGTCTCGATGCTGCAATTGCCTGTACCATCTCCTTATAATAAGGAGAACGACTAACATGAAATGGAATTCCATTGGCAAAAATCACTTTGCTAATGGCATCATTTGTATCATTATGATTCAACATACAATACATCCCTGGAATAGTTGGTCCTATTGCACATGAACGGGAAGAGCCCTTCTTTGAGGATGATGTTGTAGCTGGAGATGGTGGAGGCATAAGTTTGGATGCTTTAATTCTAGATTTCCTTTTGGGATTAGAAGCTCCCTCTAGGGCCTCCACATTATGGCTAGAGAAGGTGCCCTTTGTATCCGCAACCATTTGCAACCTCAAAAGGTCAGATCTTTGTTGCATGTTTAATTTTGTGCATACATTAACTCCTTTTCCACCTATGCCCAAAAGGTGTTGCTTAATTTGACTGTAACTGCCAACCCAACGATGGCCACATATATTACATGTCCAATGATGTGAACCACCACCTCGCTTTACCGTAGATTGGGGCACGGATGCACCTACTTTTGTTACATATAACAAAAGTATTTTTTTGGGATCGTATGTTCCCTTGGCATATTCAACCATTACCCTTGGTGGATTGGCACCTTGGATGCCCAAATTAACAGACTTGGATGAAGTATTTGCATCTCCAGTTCCAACCTCTACCCCACTACCAACTTGACACTCAACATGAGTTTTAGAATCTGAATCATTGACATTGTCAGTGTCACTGCCACTGCCACTGATATTTTTGAAATGACTCATTTTTTATGGTTTTATGAGCATCAAATTTTGGCAACTTGTAAATTGTAATCTCAACACAGAAACTTAAAATTTATAAAATAAAAACTAGAATTTTTATCTTTTATTTTATGAATAAACTGAATCATTAAAAAAATAAAACAGAGCTAAACAATTTAAGAGGCTAAACAGAGCTAAAATTTTAAAAAGCAGAGCTACACAGGCTTCAATTTTCAAAGTTCAGGGCATAGACAAACTTTTTATGAATAAACTGAAACATGAAAAAAAAACAGAGCTAAAAATTTAAAAAATAGAGCTACACAGGCTTCAATCTTCAAAGTTCAGGCCATAGACAAACGACTCACGAGCTCTCACAAGACTCTACCAAATCATGATTAATACTGTTGTTTGCAAAATGAGCTTGGATATGCAAGGAACCATACAGAAGTTGTCTCAAGGAAAACGGTAAATACTAAATACCTCCACACTGCATAGTCGAGAGGAAGAGCATCCACGGGCCACAAAAATTGGAAAACCGTTGTCCACTAGCATAGTCCACTCCACGGTTACTAGCGTCCACTCCACGGCTAAAACTCACGGGCCACGGCTACCACAGTCCACGGGCCATTGCTACCACGGCTACCACAGTCCATGAGCCACTACTACCACAGTCCACGGGCCATGGCTAAAACTCCACCGAGTCTTGAGCTAAAACTCATAGGTTGAAACTCCATTGAGTCACGTGCTGAGACTCCATCGACTGCTCAACTCTCACGAGCCTTTGGCTTTCACGATGCTCACGGGCCTTTGGCTTTCACGGTACTCACGGGATTTAGACGATGCTCATTGCTCAACTTTCACGAGCCCTTCACGGGTGATAAACGATGCTCACTGCTCACTGCTCAGCTCTCATGGGCTGGTTCAGAACACAGAGAATGGAGAACGGTGCTCACTGCTCAGCTCAGCTCTCACGGGTCGGTTTAGAACATAGAGAATGGAGAACGAGTTGGTTTAGAACATGGCGAATGGAGAATGGGCCGATTCAAACGCGTGATAAAAAAATTATTGTAAAAGACTAAAAGTTAGTGCGAATAGGTTAGAAAATATCAGTTTCGTTTCTTTTTTTTTAAACTAAATTTCATTTTTTTGTGTTTTTTTTGTTTTTTATTTAAAAAAAATTAAAAGTTTGGGAGGGCGTGTGGGAGCCCCCCATTTTCGGGGGGGGGGGCGCCTTGTAGAAGCCCCCCATCAAGGAACACCAAAAACCTGTGTTTCCCCACGTTTTTGAGAAAAGGGGGCGCTGGGAAACGTTTCCCATGGAGCCTCCCAGCCCTCGGAGCGTGGGAAGCGCGGGAGGCGTGCCCCTGACCTTGAGAGACGCGTCCCTGTGGAACACTGTAAAAATCATTGCCTATATTGGGATCCTATTCATTAATAACACCCTATGCCTCCCTCTGGGCTCTAGCCCTTGCCTCTACCTCGAATTTCAAAGTTGATCCTCCAAGGACATTAGTTAACACCCTAGAATTTTGATGAAACTTTCTAATCCAATCAATAAGATTGTTAGGATATTTAGACACTTAGGAGTTAGTTAAGATCAACTTGTGTAATATATACGTTAGGTAAAGTGTGCTTCTTTAGTATGCATTTGTAAATATTCTTATCCGACGGTCACGATATTCTCTAGACATAAAGTGATCCGACGGTTCAACTTCTCTTAGATCATACCTACCATTGATCCGTGGCTTAACACCCAATTGGTCCATGATTTCTATTTAAAGAGCATGGAGGGTCCTTGGCTAGTTGATCGATTATGAGAAGCTCATGTAATTTTCTTTCTTTTGCATAATAAATTGCTCAAAGTAGCTATTTGCTGGGGCCGTGGACTGTTTCCCTCTTGAGGGTTTTAACCATGTGACAAACATCGGTGTATTGATCTGTGATTAATTTGTGTGAAGTGGTTGCTCTAGGTGTTCGGTTTTTTGGGAGTACCCTGTGTACCCGAACATGGTATCAGAGCGTTTATGAAGACTTGCTTTCGGTTTTGATCAAGATCTGGAACCGGTGTTGCCGAAACTTTGAAAGGATTTCTGGTTCTGGAGTTTTTGTGCAGTTGTGGTTTGTGGGAGCTGTTCCATTGCGTCCGGAGTGCCGTTTCCATTGGGAAATAGTTTTTGTTTCACCGAAAACCGTTTCCGTTTGATCCAGAAACATCAATTTCGACAAAATTTGAAGGTATAATGTTACAGTGACGGATTTGTTTAATTTTTTTTTAAAATCTCTCATATTTTATCAGTTTTATTATTAGATAGTTATTGTTTTAATGTTGGACTGTTGCCTTCCCTGGCTGCATATGCTCTTTGCCGTGCAGCTTGTGCAATCGCGGTGAATTAGAAACAGAAAGGGAAAGTTTTTTTCTTGTCTTCTCGGCTACATACGCTCTTTGCCGTACACCTTGTGCGATCATGGTAAATCAGAAACAACGAGAAAATTTGAAAACGTAGACTTTCCGGGTAAGCTAACCAAGATCTAACCCCATTGTGTGCAAAAGGTTTTTTTGTTTTTGTTTTTTGTTTTTTTTTGGTGATTTGCAGGGAAAAAAGGCAAGCACGGAGAACGAGAGAGAAGAGTTAAAAAAAAAGCGCTCCCTTCCTCTTTCTATTCTTTTACGTACCTTTTAAACTTAGCTCACTTGGTCCAAAGTTGCTTTATTCTTTAATAGGTTTTGAGTTTAAGTCTTATTAAGCTACTTTTTAGTGCATGCAATTTCTATTTTCAAGTTACTTTATTGTAAAAGTGCATCTCACTTAAATACAATCAAATAAAAAGTGAGTCACTTAAGTCTTTTAATTTATCGCTGCACTATTTAAAGTAACATTATTGTAAAAGTGAACATCAGTTATTCTACAAAAGTGATTCACTAAAAAGCAAATTTATTGTAAAGTGATTGTCAAAGGTTGATCTTGGGAAGATGGGGTTCGTTTTTTTAGTTGGTCAAGTTAATACTTGCCACGTAACTATTGGGGACATCTTGAACATTTTCTTTGATCAAACATAACTTCATCATCTAGAATCAGTTTTCAGTGCCGTTTTTTTTTAAACCGCATATTTTTTCGAGCTCTTTGCATCCAGATAGTTAGTTTATGTTCTTTTAGTCATTATTTTACATTATGGCCGCCCCTTGTGATATTATACTTACAAGTTCTAACTATTTCTCATGGAAATCTTGTATGGAGGATGTTCTGCGAAGTAGGGGACTTTTCAGGATAACCTCAGGGAAAGAAACATAACCCATTGTTGATGATAAGAAAATTAAATGGGCAAATAGATGTGATGAAGCTCGTGGATTGATTGGGATGTCAATCTCTACTGATTTGCGATTCCACATATCTGAAATTGATGAACCTGATAAAGCTTGGAAAAAGTTGGAATCTGTGTTTGGTAAACACAATGAAATTCGAGGTCATCAACTTGAGAATGAGTTGATTTCTTTGAATACAAGTGATTTTTGATGCATCTAAGACTATTTATCTAAGTATAAAACTCTTAGACTCTTATGTGAAGAGTGCAAGATTACGAAAGAAGACAAACAATGTATTTATCATATTCTTTCCAAACTTGGACCTGCATATTCTGTTTTTATATCTACATTCTACTCCATGAAAGAATCCTTGATTGCAGCTAGCTATCAAGAGCCTAGTCTTGAATCCTTTTGTGATTCCTTAATTAGAGAGCAAGATAAACTCATTCATCTTGGAATAATTAACAATGCAGATACATCTGGGAAAGCCTTATTGTCCCAACTGAAGGAAAAGTCCAAGCCTCCCAAGAAATAGAATTTTCACAATAATAAGCCAAACAACAAGGGTCCCAAACCCTCTCAGTCAACTCCTTCAAAAAATGATAAAGGATCCAAGCCAAAAGGAAAGAAGACTGAGCGTCATTGCAATTTTTGTGGGAAAGATAATCATGATGAATCTAAGTGTTTCAAGAAGATGGCAGCCTTGGAAGCAGCAATGAAGAAGCACCACATCAACCTAGATTCGTCTTCAGAATCTAGCTCTCATGGACATGCACTTTGTGCTTCTGGTTACTCTTATACTGCATCTTCTTCTTCTACTTCAAATGAATGGCTCATTGATTCTGGAGCATCTTATCATATGGCTAAGGATCAAGCCATCTTTTATACTATGCATGAATGTAACACCAAACAAATATTTGTTGGTGATGATAGATCTCTAAGTGTTGTAGGATTTAGAACAAGTCCAGTAGAAAATGGTTATTTCAGTGATGTACTATGTGTTCCAAAAATTTCCTACAATTTGTTATCAGTCTATCAAATTACTCATTCGGGTGAAGGTAAAACTGCGACGTTTACACCTCACCAAGTTGTAATCAAGGATTTTAAAAGTCCTCAAAATGTCCTTGCTACTGGAATTGTTGATGATATTACCAGGTTGTACAAATTTAACAACTTTGGGTCATCATCTTTTCCTTCAGTTTTTGTTGCTCATAGTGATAACTTGAGCAAACTTTGGCATGAGCGATTTGGTCACTTAAATTATCGCTCATTGCAACAACTATGTAAAGACAATATGGTGACTGGTCTTTCGATGGTATTTTGCAAGGATGGTGTTTGTTCCGGTTGTGTACTCGGAAAACATCATCAGGACAATTTTGACAAACGTGCCTCTTGGCACGCCTCGGTTCCCTTGGAGCTTATGCATAGTGACTTGTGTGGTCCTCTTCCATCTGTTTCTTTTTCTGGTTTCAAATATTTCTTAACTTTCATTGATGACTACTCCAGATACACTTGGGTTTACTTCCTAAAACGTAAGAGCGAAGTATTTAACATGTTCTTGGCCTACAAGGCCTTTGTTGAAAAACAATCTGGTCATCAAATTATTAAGTTAAGATCTGGCAATGCAGGAGAATATGTTAACAAAAAGTTCACTACTTTCTGCACTGAACAAGGAATCCAACAACAACACACTGTTTCATATACACCACAACAAAATGGTGTAGCTGAACGGAAGAACCGCACTTTAAAAGAAATGGCTAATTGTATGATCCAATCTAAGGGACTAAGTCTTCAATATTGGGTTGAGGCCATAAATTGTGCAAATTACATAGTTAATTGCACACCCACTAAAGTTTTACAAGGTATAACACTGGAAGAAGCATGGAGTAGAATTAAACCAGATGTAAGTCACTTCCGTGTGTTTGGTTGTGAAGCATGGGCTCACATTCCGGACGAAAAACGGAAAGCATTGCAGCCTAAAAGTGAAAAGTGCATATTTGTTGGATATTCTGAAGATGTAAAAGGTTATAGACTTCTTCAGCCACATTCTCATGATATAATCATTAGAAGAAATGTTAAATTTGATGAAAATCTCTTGGCCTGCGAGCCTGATTCGGCGATTGTGCCTTCTCCTTCTTCTTGTTCCAACTTCCTTGACAGGTTTCCAACTCCAGTTTCTGATGATGACATTGAGGATGAAAATCCACCTCCACCTGCTTATGTTCCTCCAATTGCACCAGCACCAATGCTTCCTCGATGGGTTCATTCAACATGTGAAGCAACTGGTGATCTTGCCGATGATCCTAGAGATCAACGTCGAACATGTTCTTAGTTTCAGCGAGCCTCTTCTCTTTTGGCTCAAGTTTCCGAGAATCATGATCCAGAAACTTTTGCAGAAGCTTCAGGAAATCCAGATTGGGATGCAGCTATGGATGAAGAATATCGTTCCTTAATGGAGAACGATACTTGGGATCTTGTTCCTCTTCCAAAAGGAAGAAAACTTGTCAGATGTAAATGAGTCTACAAAACTAAGTATGCATCAGATGGAAGTGTTGAAAGACTTAAGGCAAGGTTAGTTGCCAAAGGATTTTCCCAAGTTGAAGGGATTGACTACAATGAAACCTTTGCTCCTGTCGCAAAAATGAATTCCATCCACCTTGTTCTTTCCCTTGCAACCTTACATAACTGGGAAGTCCATCTAATGGATGTCAAGTCTGCCTTTTCACATGGTGATTTACAGGAGGAAATTTACATGGAACAACCTCCTGGATATGTTCAAGATGACTCTAGCCTTGTCTGTCTCCTTAATAAATCCTTATATGGCCTTAAGCAAGCTCCTAGAGCTTGGTAGGACAAAATGGATAGCTTTCTCCTTGACACTGGTTTTTCTAGATGCCATTCTGACCCCAATGTCTATACCAAGAAAGTAGGAAACCATCTCATCATACTTGTTCTTTATGTTGATGATCTTATCCTTACTGGTAGTGACCCTAAACTTATAACCCATTTGAATTCCAGTGTTAAGCAAAATTTTGAAATGTCAGACTTAGGACATTTACATTATTTTCTTGGTCTCCAAGTCTTGCAAACCAGAGAAGGAATCTTTCTTTCCCAGTCTAAGTATGCTTGTGACCTTCTTCGTCGTTTTCACATGGAAGATTGTAAACTAGCCCCTTCTCCTTTCTAGTCTGGAGTCAAACTTTCTGCCACTTGTACTTCCCCAGAGGTAGATGCCACCTTGTATCGTCAGCTTGTTGGTAGTCTCTTATACTTGACTCATTCCTGTCCTGACCTTTCCTTTGCCATTGGTTGTGTTGCCCGTTATATGCAAACACCTCATGAAAGTCACTGGAAAGCAGCAAAAAGAATACTTCGATATATTTGAGTTACAATTCAGTTTGGGATTCATTATAGCATAGGGGGGAAACCTTTGTTGGTTGGTTTCATTGATTCAGATTGGGTCGGTGATCCTGATGATCGAAAGTCTACTGCAGGTTATGTTTTCAGTCTGGGATCTGGACCTGTCACTTGGGCTTGTAAGAAACAACAAGCTCTTGCTCTTTTGTCAGTAGAAGTAGAATATCGAGCCGCAGTTAATGCTAGTCAGGAAGCTTTATGGCTTTGACAGATCTTTTCAGAGTTTGGATTTGAGCAGCAACAACCTACTCCACTTTGGTGCAACAATCAAAGTGCCATCAAGCTTGCCAAAGATCCAGTTCTACATCAACGTAGCAAACACATTGAGCTACACATGCACTTCATCAAAAATCTTGTTCATGATCGTGTTCTTGAAATGCTCTATTGCCCTACAGATGATCAAGTTGCAGACATCTTCACCAAGTCTCTTACAGAAGCGAAGTTTTTTAAACTTCGATCTATGTTAGGAGTTCAGGAATGTGTTCTTAAGGGAGGATAGGCTCTAATGCCTCCTTCCTTCTCCTAATAGTGTCACTTTTGTAAATCCTTCAATCCTATCCCAAGCTGTTCTTAAGGGGGGATGTTAGAATATTTAGACACTTAGGAGTTAGTTAAGATCGACTTGTGTAATATATCCGTTAGGTAAAGTGCTAATTCACATGACACGAGGACACGGGACACGGAGGACACGAAAATACGAGTATTCGACACAAGACATGACGACCCCAGAAATAGGACATGGGGGATACGTTTTATATATATATTAAAAACCATATATATATATATATATATATATATTAAAAAATACATAAAGATTTACATTTTTGAAAACTAGAAGTATATACAATGTACATCAATCATAATATCATTCAATTGAAATTTGACAATGATGAATCAATAATAAATTATTATGAATCATGAACTTTGAACCATAAACTGCATACTTAATATTTCTGATTAAACCACAAAAATCAAAATGTATTACATAGATATCGAGACAATGCACTGACAAATACAAAATAGAGTAGATACTACTTAGTACTAAGTCTAGTATCTACAGTACTACTAGATACAAAATGAAAATTCTAAATAACCACAAGGAAGAATATCCTAGCTCATCAATGGTACTAGCCAGTGTTAATCGTCCTCCTGTTTCTCCATGTCAAAATTAGCATTACTGTCGTAGCTCTTTCCTCTATCCTCCTCCTCCTCTATACCCTTTTTGACAGGACACATGTCTAGAAATCAGGACATGTTCCTGGCACGTGTCTGACACATGCTGGAAAGTGTCCAGATTTTGGGACACGAAAATTTTGGTGTCGGACACGTATTAGGGCAAGTGTCGTGTCCAACATGTGGAATACGAGACACGAGCCCTATTTGGAAGTGTTCTGTTACTTAGGTAAAGTGTGTTTCTTTAGTATGCATTAGTATGCATTTGTAAATATTCTAATCTGACGGTCACGATATGCTCTAGACATAAAGTGATCTGACGGTTCAACTTCTCTTAGATCATACCTACCATTGATACGATTACTCCATGATCTCTATTTAAAGAGCATGGAGGGTCCTTGGCTAGTTGATCGATTATGAGAAGCTCATGTAACTTTCTTTTTTTGCATAATGAATTGCTCCAAGTAGCTATTTGGCTGGGGCCGTGGACTGTTTCCCTCTTGAGGGTTTTAACCACATTACAAACATCGATGAATTGATTTGTGATTCATTTGTGTGAAGTGGTTTCTCTAGGTGTTCGGTCTTTTGGGAGTACCCTGTGTACCCGAACAAAGATAAGGTAGAAAAAACTTCCCATGCTTAATAAGTTATTTTGCTAGAGTAAAGAGTACATTTTTATTAAGGTCATGACAAAGGAGTTAAACAATCAACACTACCAACATAAAGTTACATAGAGGGGTTGATATGCTTGATTAAATGCCAATCCCATACCCCCATACATGATAGAATTTGGTGGAAACTTTGCAATCTTGAAATCCTGAAAACTATTAAGTCTATTGAATTTTAAATGGGATTTGAAATTTTACTTTTTGCATATGAAGTCTGATGAGGTTGGAACCACTCTCAAACCTAGCTAGTTGTTTTCGGTCCGATTCTTGTAACACTGCCAAAAACCCAACCCGTGGCTTTATTTCCCAAATTGCACAATTTTTTTATGAGCAAGGTGATATTTTCTAAAGTATCGTGATATTTTCATAATTTGTCGCGAGTTCTTCAATATAGTGCGACACATTCATTTTATTGTAAATATCGCGATAAATTGTTGGCGATATATTGGCCTAGGTGACGTGTCGCGATATATGTAACTATGCAATGAACCATAATGTTGTAGCATCAAAATTCACATTAAAACATGATGACTTATTTCCCAAAATCATCTACAAATGATATTAATGTGGCAAGGTTATACATATTAATTTATGAGTGATTATTGAATGAGGCTCTCTTGGAGGGAATAAGATCTTTGCAAAAGTGTTTCACCCAATATATTAAGGGTCCAACTAAGTTGTAGTGATTTAAGTCACTTCAACACAGATGGCTTAGATCTTTAGTGAAATCTTATCTTCACAAACTTAATTAGTTAAATCGCTTGCCATATGATCCATGGGCATATAAATATATGAAAGATGTGCTGAAAATAAAATTAGCAAACCACTTGCACAGATTAGTAACTTCTAGAATGTAAATGATTAGAAGATTGCGAAACATTCATTCAATAAACCATAAACATTTAGGAGATATTATGTGTAATTGCCTATGTTGCCGGAAATGTGGGGCCCACCCCCGTCCTCGATGTATCGACGACTCGAAACACAGAGATGTGTGCCGTTTGGCCATGAAACGCGTCCTCGTACGGTCGAAACTGTACCCCACAAGGGAAACACGTTTTGGCTGTACAAAAACACGTTTCCAGTACGACTGCGTTTCCGAAGGAAAAACAGCCTGTGGGCCCCTCAAAAATGTTTTTTATTTAAACATGGTTTCTAATTATTAGAGGAAGAGTCTAGAAGGTTAGGTTAGGAAGGAAAAAAGTTATAAATTGATGTACGGTTCATTCCTCCCTCACACAAAGAGAGAGCAACCAATTTGGAGAGGGCGTTTTGTGCAAGAAAATCTTCCAGATTTGAGCAAGGGCATCTACAAGCATCTTTCATTGGTGAGCAGCATGCTTTATTAGAGTTGCATTCAACTTTTTTAATTTTTTCATAGAGGTTTTGCTTCCATTTTTCATTTTATTTATTGCAGATAGGTTTTTGTTTTTTATTGCAACAACAATGGCTTCCCTTGATTCAGCCCCTAAGCTCAACAAGAGGGCTGAAAATTATCCTCTTTGGAGGCATGTGCAAAAGGTAGCCAGATGTGGAGGTGGTGGTTCGTGGGAATGGAAATGTATTCTTTGTAATGGTTTGTTTAAGGGCTCTTACCCAAGAGTGAAGGCCCATTTGTTGCATGAAACCGAAAAGGGCGTTGATTTTTGCTCGGTAACAAGAGACCCAGTTGAGAGGAGGAAGTATCACGCTAAGCAAGATGAGGCTAACATAAGCAAAATAAGACATGATATGCTTTCTAATGCTGCACCTCTAGCTCCAACCAGTGACCTAAGAATTGTGCAAGAAACGAGGAAGAGGAGGGGGCCTCAACAAATCCAAGAAGCAGCCTAAAAAATTGCTGGTACAAGATCATCAACATCTCCTTCTATCAGAGATAGCAAAATAGCTAAACTTCATAATACTCAAGGGGGAGAAGAAGGTGAAACAAGAGTGGCTAGGTCCCTCTGTGCCTGTAGTATCCCTTTCAATGTGGTTCGGTCTCCTTATTGGAAAGATATGGTGAGGGCAATTAACACAACCCCTTAAGGGTTCAAGGGGCCCAACTATGAAAAAATCCGAACTATTCTGCTCAAGAAGGAGAAGGAGTTTGTGGAGTATGTTTTAGCACCGATTCGTTCTTCATGGCATAGCTTTGGGGTCAACATTGTCTCTGATGGATGGACAGATACTAGGCATAGGCCATTGATAAATATAATTGCCACTTCACCAAAAAGAGCAATGTTCATAAAGGCCGAAGACTGTTCAATGGAGCTGAAAGATGCTTAGTTCATTGCCAATGTTTTAGCCACAACTATTGATCAAATAGGGTGAAATAAGGTGTTTCAGGTTATCACAGATAATGCACCAGTCTGCAAAGCTGCAGGTTTAATTATTGAGAGCAGGTATGAACACATTTTTTGGATGCCATGCATTGTCCATAACCTGAATTTGATCTTAGAAGAGATTGACAATAAAGTTCCATGGATAAAGGAACTCACAGGGGATGCAAGGGAAATTATCAAATTCATCACCAACCACCACCAATCTCAAGCAATATTTCGACAAAACTCCAAATTGGAGTTGTTGAAAGTTGTTGAAATAAGATATGCCTCCAACTTCATAATGTTGCGTCGCCTTGTTGAGGTTAAGCAATCATTAGTATATATGGTGGTGAGCCAACTTTGGGTTGAGTGGAGGCAGGTAGATTTAGAGCGGGGGTCTATGGTGCCTAGTTTGTGCCTTGATAAGGACTGGTGGGGCAAGATAGATTTCTTGCTGAAATTCACAGCCCCTGCATTTGAGCTTCTTAGAAATGCTGACATAGACCAACCTTTCTTGCGAGAGGTTTATGATGGCATGGATGCCATGGTTGAGAAAACTGTGGAAATCATTTCACAGGAGTCTCCCTGCCTATTATTTATTGATGATGCTGATTTTACTGATTTGGTGCAACACATTATGGTTGACAGGTGGAACAACTTCAACACCCCATTGCATACTTTAGCACATGCCCTAAACCCAAAATTCTATGATGAAGAGCTCATTGCTCAAAGCAATGGGAAGAGGAAGGCACCACATAGGGATAGAAGGTGGTCAATGGAGCTAAAGCAACCCTTACGAGAATGTTTCCAGCTGATCTACAGAGGGAGGTGAAGGAAGAATTTTCCAATTTTACAGGAGGATTCAATGAATATTAAGATGTCGTAGCTTTGGAAGAGAGAAGCACCATGGGTTCAGTTAGGTGGTGGATTTGTCATGGAGCAAATGGTGTACATTTGCAAAACATTGCCATTCACATTCTTTCACAGGTGGCAAGCTCTTCATCAGCAAAGAGAAATTGGAGCACCTATGGCTTTATTCATTCTGTTAAGTGCAACAGGTTGGGTTCGTAGAAAGCTGAGGATCTTGTTTTTGTGCACTCTAACCTTCGCGTTGCATCCTGTAAAGGTCCAAAATATAATAGTGGGCCTTCTAAAGAATGGGATGTGGATCCAGAATGTCCTGACTTGGAGATCTCTTTTGCTTCCCTGAATGTTAACGAGAAACCTGGAAGTGGAATTGGCCTTCCTTCTTCCAATACACATACTGAAATTCAGCGTGCTTCTTGCTCTATTTTTGAGGAAGATTATGATGATGGGGATGAACTTGAAGACTATTAGTCTTCAGTTTTACTGTTGAGTCTTTATTTCTATGTTGCATTGTACTTCCAGTCTCATATATAAAGGCTGATTTTGGATATATATGTACTAGCCTCATTTATAAAGTCTGTTTTTTGGAAATAAATGTACTAGCCTCATTTATAAAGTTTTTTTTTGGAGATTACTAGTTGCATTATGTAATCCTTTAGGAGTTATGATTAATACTTTTATCATTTATGTTTCCCAATCAGTTCTTTAAAAAAAATTAAATGTTATATATATATATATATATATATATCGTGTTTCCCCGTTTCCATAATTTTGGGGGGTCGGGTTTCCCTCGTTTCCCTGTTTCGTTTTGTCCCTGTTTCCCCATTTTGTGCAACTTAGGTAATTGCTTAAGTCAAATTTCTGAGATAATAGCCATTCAAATAACCATGCAATTATTGCCATGATTCATCATCTTGTTGCTCATAAGGGTAACAAAGGACATTTTTAGTAGAAAATTCCAGATCCTCAAAAATTCAGTGAACTAACCATTTAAATGAAGTTAATGGTGAAATATGAAATTGTTAGTCACATGGAAAATTTTTAGAATTATTTACTTGTTGTCCTAATGTATTTTGAAGCATAAATCAGAAGAAAGGACAATGAAAATTCAAATATTTTACTCCGAAAATTTCCAGAAAAGTGATTAAGACATTATATCTAAGTTTTTAGCTATTAGATCATCTCAAAATAAAATTCCAAAATTAGTCAAAATGCAGAAATAAATTTTCAGAATTATTTACTTTCATTTAGATGACCTTTTAAAAGCTGAAGCCTAAAACACCATGAAATTCAAAGTTAAGCGCCTAAAAATAATAGATGTGTTTTAGCAAATAAATCCCCTAAGAAAGATGAAAAATTCAATACTTTTTAACTTTTAAGGGTTGTTATTTGGTCTAAAACCTACAGAAAACATAATTACATCCACAATTTTTTTAATAAAAAACTAACTAAAAGGAATGAGTAAATTATAAACATTAGAGAAAATTTTCCTACTATCTAAATTAGATCTTAAGAAAAACTTGGAAATATTTTTGGAATTTTTATTTTATTTATTTATTATTTTTGGGAGTTTTTATTGGATTAATTTCTAATTACTAAAAGATTGAATGGAAGAGTGTAGGTGGTTTGTTTGTGGAAACTTGGGAAAGGTGACTAGTGCCTTCTAATTCCTTGGGTCAATGGAGTTCTTAGATCCCCTTCTTGAGCCTTCTCTTATATTCGTGTTTGATAAAAATTCCTGCAAATAACATGTCATTTTCTATGCAAACATTTGATTTAGCTAGTAGTTTCTACCAAAGAAATGTATCTTTAACAGAAACTTCCAATCTATTTCCTTAGCTTAAACTATAGCCTATGCTACTTATTAGGTATCTCTCATAAGATGCAAAATATCTTAATAATGTAACATAAAATAAAGCATAATCCACCACGAAGCAACTCTACTCTTCTAATGGCTAGCAAATAAATTAAGAATGGAAAGAAATTAACAAAGCACCTCAATATTATTTACGAAATGGAACTCACATGAAGATACTCCAAGGGAACAATAGCCAAAAAGAATGGGATGATAATATTATTTCTCTGACATCAATGATGACAAATGACAAGTAAAGAGTGAATTCCTTTCATAGGGAATCACCAAGATGCGGTAAAAAATAATAAAATTTGTGGTGGTTAGAGCTCTCAAGCTCAAAACCCTAACAATATCTCCAAAAGAGGGGGGCACACTAGCTATACATGGTAAAAAATAGATAAACAATACATAATGGGCCCAAGAGTAGAGGGTGCTTATCAAAACCACAAATGGAAGTAAAACCACAATACCACTCCCAATAAGTGAGGGCGCTCTCCAAGAATGTGTCCACAATCCAACAAAGTGTAATTACTTGGCCCAAATACCTAGGGTGCCCCAAAGAATGTGCTCAAGCCCTCAACAAACAAGCCCCAAAAACCAAGGGCGCCTCCAAAACCATGAGCAAAAACCATCAAACTACATCCAAAACCATAGTAGTTGAAATTGCCACACGTGTTGTCACAAACTGCTCTCAAAGTGGTCAAACATGCCAAAGACCTCATAATTAAGCCCAACAACCCATGTATGTGCTCAAAACAAGGTGGAACGAAGTCATAGAAGGTTAAACAGTTATTTTTAGAAGTCTCCATGCCACACATGTGAAGGAAATAAAGCCTCCAAGTTTAGCGCTCTACCATAATGTGCCTAATAGCCATCGATATTGATAAAATACCAAAGTATTTGTGTAGGAAAACCCCTTTAATGAATCAATAATTAACACAACATCAAACTTAGGCAATGCTAGTTTAACATGATAATAATACATAAGATATACATTGCAAACATACTTTTAATAACTTATTAATTAATAATGTCTACCTATCTAGTCTAATGTTGGTGTAACCCTTAGAACTCGTTACATGCGAAATTTCTAAATTAACATGCATGGCTTAATTTACCTAAGTCAAGTGAGGGTGTATGGAGTGAATTACGTACATAGGGGAGAAAGGGGTCTTTGTGAAATAACTATCATAGAAACATAGGAGCGTGGTCTTATCCTTAACTTTCAAGAGTTAGTTTTTTTTCTTTATTTTTCTTCCACGTGTGCCTAGGGAGTGCCATCATGCGTCATCCATCCTTGCACCTTCATATTGCGACCCCTTTTTTATTTTTTCTTTATTTCTTTGACTTTGGCGCTTTTTTTATTTGCACTTTTTTCTTAGCCTTTTCATTGGCTTAGTCCCTTTTTTTCTTTAGATTTATCGTAAACAAATTGGGACAAGGGAACCTAGCTTTCGCGATGGGGAGTGTTACCGAATGAACTACCAGGGCTAGTCATTGACAAGCATACGAAGGGGAAAGCGACCACTATCACTTTAGCCACTCTTCCCAAATTGCTTCGGAAGTCGAAACCTCCTAGGGGAGAGCCCTATTGTAACTCTGCAAAGACACTAAACACTAAACATTAAAAATATTTTCTACAGAAGATGTTAGTGACCAGTGCCTTATTAGAGTCAATTCGAGGAATGAAGAAATGTAGTATGAATATGTATAGTGCATGTGCAATTAGTACCTCCACTTCAGTAATGCTTCATCCAAGGATAACTACGAACCAACTTTCAGTCTTAGTTCATACATATGTCATATGTGCATGCAGTGTCTTAATGGACCAATTACTTCCAATGTACTTCAACAAGTGTGATATGCAACCATAAGCTAATGGAAACCAGGTTGAAACATTAAGTAGTATCCATCTGATTAAGCAATTCATACCCGATATCTTACTTTTGTCTTTTAATGCAATCCATGATAATACCTCACCGATGATATGTTGAGTATGTACCAAGATCTTTATCTGGACGAGGAAAGGAAACTGGACCTTCCTAAGAACCTGGAAGACTTGAAAATGGTGCTATGGAGAGGCATCGCTTTGATAAGCTTTGTTGATCCATGCTTCTATTGGACTTATGTATGGGATTCCATCATACATCAACATCAAGAATTTTTTTTGCCTGAAACTTGTCCACATATATTGAACTTGAGAGGCTATTCGTAGAGCTGGACCTCGCAAATCATCATATGTGAGTTGCAAGCTGTCCCTGCATCTACTTAAACACTTCTTTGGATATACAAGTACATTGTTTATCTTTGTATTGATCAGGTTAGTATTCCAAATAATCCTTGAAAATTTGCAATTGTTAACTAGATAATTCATACCCTTATGCTTCAAATGAAAAGATAAACAATAAATACTATGGAGCTAAGGAATGAAAATCATACCCGTCCACCTACTTGTCTTGATTTTGTTGAAATGAATCATTAGTGACTTACCAAGATAGGATAGAAAGGGCTGAGGAATATTTTCTAAGAGACACAACTGCGAATAATGATTTGGGCTCATTATAGACTACAACGAACAATAGACCTAACCCACTGGGAGGGATGGCGACCCTATTAAATTTGTATTTGTACAACATGCCACATTTCTCTTAGGAAGACAAGACTAATCTAAGTCGTATAGTACTTCATCAGGAGAATGTTTTCCCAAATCTTCATATTCCGTATCATATCGGGGCATCTGGGTATAGCAATCATCTGTAACGTCTGGCGGTGCCTCATCTTCAACTATATCGACAAAAGGATTGAGCCATTCTTCATCATTAACATCATAAGGAGAAGGAATAATCATATCTTGTTCAACAGGGTCTTCATAGATTATGTCTTCAATATCCCTGCTTGAGGTGATTGAAAGTTCTTCATCCCAAATAGTGTCAAATTCTGTCTCAATCTGCTTAACTTTGTCGAGTTGTTCTTTGTCACTGCAAAGTCTGTTTCATATTTTTGGCTCAATCTGCTTAACTTTGTTGAATTGTTCTTTGTCACTGCAGTCTGGAAACAATGTTACTGGGTCTCGAAGAATCATAGAGAGGCAGACCCATAAATGTCCAATAATTAACATTCTCAAGATTTTTGTCATTATGTTCAAGAAGACCTAAGATGTCATAAGAAATTGCTATATGATGTTAAGGAGAACTTAACCTTTCCTTCTGCTCTTTGACTTCTTCAACTAGGGCTTCGTGATCTTCATATGTAGGTCCACAATCATGTTCGTCCACATGAGGAGCTTCATCTACTGTGCTTGAGGTATTATTAGTTTCTTCAATCTGATTTTCGTTGTGGATCTTTTTACTGAATAAGTTCCTTGCATACTCAACATGAGGCATCCATTTACGTTGTTTTCCAAGGCACCAATGTCTACAAAATCGTTCAATCAATTCTGAAAGAGAAGATATCTTAGCTTTCGGCAAATTTGTGAACCAAATGCGGGCCTTTCCTTCCAGGTGAAGAGCGAACAATCTCATATAAACACCTTCTTCCAACTCAACTTCCTATGGGAATGGCAACAAAATCTTAGGAACCAGGTCCTCAGCATAATCCTCATTTTGATCACTAAAAGGATTCAATAGTTCATGTGGTAGTCCGTCTGAGTAGCTTGGGAACTTTGATAGGTCGAGCGGAGCAAAATATACTTCCATTTCCACAACAGTTGGACTATCGAGATATTTAAATTCAAATGGAATATCCTCTTTGATTTCTTCGTTGGGACCATCTTGTATCTGAATGTTTCACAGTGTTTCTTCCCACATATGGTCGATCATGGCCTTTTTTTCATATTCTTCAATATCATAATCCCAATCCATACTGAATGCATCGATCAATTGGCTAATTGAAGAAATTTTTTTACAAGGAAATCCTTCATACCAATTCCTGATGGTCAAGTTTTTCTGTAAGTGGAGAGATAGCAGGAAGAACTTCATTCTGATGTCTCCATGTACAATATTGCTTGCTTGGAGGAATTGTATAAATGCCCAAACTTGTGTTGCCACACGATACTTATATTGCTGAAATAATGGAAGAAGTGCTTTCCCATCATCTTGAATGACATAGTCGTGTGGAAATATCGAAATGCATGAAAAATCCAATATATCCATCCATAATTCGTCATTGGATGCCATATCATTAGGCTTCCTTGCCTTTATAGAGTACTTCTTTTGTTTTTCTTCAATTGGAGTCGCCAGAAGAGACCTGCCGGGTTAGCTAAACAAATCTCACCAAAGTACTAAACAAAATAAGGGCATACCTGAACTCATGATGACTGAGTTCTTGGTGGAGTTGCCAGATAATCCTGTAAGGTTAGTCCACAATATATGCAATAAATAGAGACTTACCTCAAAACTGACAAATAAAGGGTTAGTGTTTGCTGGTGTGAATTGCTATAAATGGTGAACTCTTAATAATATTGTTATATGCACACCTATGAAATACAATCCTGCTGCTAAACTTTGTTTCAGACTGTTAGCTAGCTTGTTTCAGACATAATCTTAGCTGATAAGTATCTTGAAAGGCACTAAAGGATATCCATTTTCGAATGTCACATTACATACTATTTTTGTCCCTTTGATGATGGTTTTACAATGACATGCACAGTTGATGAGAGAATTTATATTGGGCATGCACTTGCACTTTTTTACACTTGTGAATGGTTTGAGAAACCTAAAAAGACTAATTTACCATTGAACTCACATTTGCTAATACTGCTGTACAAGTGTTGTTGTATGATTGATTCAAGCATTTGATGATGATAAAACGCTTGTGATTTTGCTAATATTTATATATCACACTTTGTTGCTGCATTAGTAGTAATTGGTTCATTAAGATATACACACTGAAAGTGATTATTTGCTTATCCTTAGATGAATGCATTGTTGAGGTCAGTGTACTCATGTAGTTTATTTTCATTCAGATAGTATGTTCTTCCTCATCGTTGCACGATTGAAGTAGATATACTAATCACTACCTATAGGGTTCATATTCATGCTCATAGTATATCTTCTCCACTTTTGATTTGACTCCAACAAGGCATTGGTCACTAACTTAATACAAAGCACAAGATATATTTTGTGTTTAAGTGTCTTTTGCAAAGTTGTCATTAGGGATCTCCCTTAGGAGGTTTCGATTTCCGAAGATGTTAGGAGATGGGACTAAGTTGACAGTGGTCACTTTCTCCAAATATGCTTCTCGGTGGCTTGGACTGCCATATTAATCGGTAACAAGGAGTATCAATCATGATATATTCCTGTACATTTGATTCATCAACAACTTCTTTTTGAGAGTACAAGGATCTTTTGACTTTGACTTGAGGCATTCATGCATTGGAGTATTAGCGATACCATATGTTGTTACTAATATCAGATCATTCACAAAGAGGAAAATGAAGGGGATGGGTGAATTGGCTTTGTGGAATGAAAATGGCTATGTAATATGTTATAGAATGAATGAAATCACATAACTTAGTTCATGAAGGTACATATCAACATCGTAATAACACTCTTATTGAGTAAGAAGTGGAACACCAAGACTAGATTAATCATTAAGATAAGTGATAATTTAGGTCTGTGAGTCACTATGAAAGCACATAAGTAATACCCTCATGCTAACATACCATCATGTAAAAAAACATGCTAAGTAAAGATGAAGGTTAGAGATATCATAACACTGAAGGTGATGCTTTGTCTTTGGGTAAGCATATCAAGGACCCTAGACCATTTGGTGATGTTCGAAGAATCTCTGACCAATGATCTATAGTGCAATTGCAAATCTCATCTAGGAAAAACTGATTAACATTCACCCCTTGCCAAAAGAGGGGTAACACCTATGAACAAACATGTCATTCCTTCCAACACATCATTCTTGATAGCTTGTGAAGTGTCTTCTCCCAACTCTATGTTCTCTTTAGGTGCAACTCTAATTTCTTGTACCTAAGGGATTCTTGTCTAAGGGCTTGCATTCCTTGGAGCTCCAATTTTTGGTTAATCTTTTTGTTTTGCATCTCTTGTCATTTTAGCACAGCTTGTGAAATTTTCAATGCTTTGAAAATACTCAACCCCAAGTCGGTCTCAAGTCTCTCTAAATCACATGCAAGATGCTAAACCCAATTCTCAACCCCAGAGAATGTATATTAGCTCTAAGGATTATTTTTAACATGGAACACATGAGATCTATTTACTTATTTTAACTAATAGCAATCACACACATAAAATGGACACATAATTTTAGGTCAATGTGACTTTGGAAAAACCCTTGCAGGAAAACCATTGAGAGAGTAAAATAATTTGTATTATCTTCAAGCAGTTACAATAGGTACAATAGAATAGATCCAACACAAACTTATCTTTGAGGTAATGGATCTGATGCTCAAGTCTAATCTCTGCTGGATGAATGTGTAATGCGTCCCTCTCTCTGGATGTGACCCCCTCTCCGACTGTGCCTCTATTTGTATCTGCTATTTGACTTGGGCCTCGCGCCCCTTCTCCTTTGGATCATTGTCTCGGTGATAGCCCTCTCTTAGACTGTTGAACTCAATCACTGAGCTCTCCCTCCTCCAGGAAAGTGCACCTCTTCCCGTCAAAGAATGTGCCCCCTCTTTGTCTGATCAATCTTTGATCTCTTTGCTGATGATTCCAACTTTAGAAGCAATCTCATCCTCCAATGGATTCTCCCTCGGCCTCAGATAAAGCGTGCTCAATCCCTCTTAGATCTGCTCCTTCCTTTTCCCTATAATGCACCCTTCTCTTCTCAAGAATGCGCCCTCTATCTCTTGCAAGTATTCACCATCCTCATGAAAACAATCGCCCTCTCTGTTGTTGGATTCAATCTCCCTTAGAAGCAATCTCTGCCTCTAGTGTATCCTCCTTGTGCTACAGATCAAGTGTGCACGATCTTTGCTTAGATCTATGTTCTCACTCTTCAAGAAATTGTGCCCTCTCTTCTCAATTATGCGCCCTTCTTCTCATGCACTGATTCGCCCTCCTCATGCATTGAGTCTCCCTCTCCATGTAGATGAACTCACCGCACCTGTATCTCACAAGCTCGTTCACTTTTGCCTTCTGTTCACTTTTCTAATCTGTTGGTGACTTTTAGGGTTTCAAAACCCTAATTCATTTTTCATGCACATGCACATACAAATCTCATGCCCATGCATCATGCAAATCATGCAAATCTCATACACATGCATGATGAAAATCTCATGCATAACTTTGCATGTTTCCACCATTTAATCCATGCTGACTAGTAGAGTGTTTCTCACACACTACATCAATGCTTATGTTGTCGATGTACCTTCATGCTAGGCATAACCAAGTGAAGGACATCTCGAGATACAAATCTCAACACTCCCTCTTGGTGAGGGAAGTCCTACGGGCACCCGGATCTATCAAGTCCTCTGTTGTTGCAACTGCTCTCTCTGAATTGGGTATCTATCAAGTCCTCTGCTATTGCAACTGCTCCCTCTGAACTGGTTGCATCCATTGCACTCTGATCTGATAATCTGTGAGCCTCCATCAATGTCCTCTATAGGGAAGCCTCACGCTCTCCCTTTTTCACTGACACTGATCCTTGCTCCAGACTCCCTCTGGAACTTTGCTCCAAACTCCCTCTAAAGCTGTCCATAGGTTGATCCACCACCCTATGCCTGACTCAGAGTCAAATCGTATCAGCTGACCCTCTCGCCAAAACTAAAAAAAGTAGTTTCTGTTGACTCCCTTCAATTGAGGATGCTCCCTCGATTATCTGTACTGAGGATTGAATACTTGGATCCACTTCAACCCTTAGAGCTTCTCGCTCTCTATCTGTCTCAGACTCAGAATTTGTTAACCACCTAGATCCTCTTGATGTAGGATGTCCATGCACTACATACTCCATATCTCTTCGATCACCTATCAATACTGACTCGACTGGATCCACTACCAATGCATAGGTAAATATGTGTTCACAAATCTGGTATGTGATTGCTCTGATCTCTTAACTTTGCTCTGATACCATGTGAAATTTTCAATGCTTTGAAATACTCAGCCCCAACTCGGTCTCAAGTCTCTCTAAATCACATGCAAGATGCTAAACCCACTTCTTGACCCTAGAGAATGTATATTAGATCTAACAATTATTTATAGCATAAAACACATGGGTGTATTTACTTTTTTAAACCAATAGCAATCACACACATAAAATGGACACAAAATTTTCGGTCAACATGACCATAAAAAATCCCTTGTGGGAAAACCATTGAGAGAGTAGAACAACTTTTACTATCTTCAAGTAGTTACAATAGGTACAATAGAATAGATCGAACACAAACTTATCTCTGAGCCAATGGCTGTGATGCTCAAGCCTAATCTCTACAGGATGAATGGGTAATGCGCCCATCCTTTGGATGCGCCCCTCTCTTTGACTCTGCCTCTCTTTGAATCTGCTATTTGACTTGGGCCTTATGCCCCTCTGCCTTTGGATCATTATCTTGGTGATAACCCTCTCTCAGACTGGTGAACTTAATCACTGAGCTCGCACTCTTTGAAAGTGTGCCTCTTCCTCTCAAAGAATGCACCCCCTCTCTGTATGATCAATTTTTGATCTCTCTGCTGATGAACAACACCGCATACCTTGCACCTTCCAAGGCTAGAATTGAGAGTTTGTTAACCTTCAACCCTAGAATATAAAGTACTCCTAATACCTCCAGAAGTTCTCCAAACTATAGTAGGAATCTTATTCGTCCCACTCCTATAATTGTATGCATTGTGCCCTTTGCACCCTATATAAGCTGATCTGGAACTGTCTCTAAAGTGAGGATTGCATCTCAAATCCTTGTCATTTGGCTGCAATGTCCACTGTCAACAATCCATCTCTCATTAAACTCACCCTCAAGTTGATTATTGTCACAGCCTGACATAAATGAAACAAGGAAGAACTCTTTCTTGAACTTTGCAGCAAATTCATCCACCTCTGCGGCTGCTGCAACTTGTCCATTCTTCTCCTTCTTGCCCTTCTTTTTACCAGGACATTAGCCTGCATAGTGGCCATACTTGTTGCAGGCAAAACATTTTACCTTACGTCCTTCTTCTGATCAGCCTGCTGCTTTGCCCTACCCTTGGGACCCTTCTAGAATTTCTTCTTGCCTTTCACTGTTGCATTTGTAGGTATTGTCACATGATTCATTGTTGTGCTCTCCACAATGTCCCACAACTCACACTCCTGTAGAAGCAAGACAATCCTTGCTTTCCAAATACTGAAATTAGCTTCCCCGTCCAACCTAACCTCAACTCTCAAACTGGTAGCCATGATCTTCTTGCTGAAAACTGAATCCAAAGTTATCTTAGTGAACAAGGAACACCCCTCGGTCACAGATTTGAACCCTGATCTCACAGATATGATAGATTTGATATGTACCCTCCTAGATCTGGTATGATTACTCACAAATCTGGTATGTGATTGCTCTAATCTCTTAACTTTGCTCTGATCCCATGTGAAATTTTTCAATGCTTTGAAAATACTCAACCCCAACTTGGTCTCAAGTCTCTCTAAATCACATGCAAGATGCTAAACCCGATTCTCAACCCTGGAGAATGTATATTATCTCTAACAATTATTTATAGCATGAAACACATGAGATCTATTTACTTCTTTTAAACAATAACAATCACACACATAAAACGGACACAAAATTTTCGGTCAATGTGATCACAAAAAATCCCTTGTGGGAAAACCATTGAGAGAGTAGATCTACTTTTATTATCTTCAAGCAGTTACAATAGGTACAATAGAATAGATCCAACACAAACTTATCTCTGAGCTAATGGCTGTGATACTCAAGCCTGATCTCTACAGGATGAATGGGTAATGTGCCCCTCTCTTTGGATGTGCCCCTCTCTCTGTCTCAGCCTCTCTTTGAATTTGCTATCTGACTTGGGCCTAATGCCCCTCTGCCTCTAGATCACTGGCTCGATAATAACCCTCTCCCAGACTGGTGAACTTAATCATTGAGATCGCCCTCCTCTAGGAAAGTGCGCGTCTTCCTCTCAAAGAATGCACCCCCTCTCTATAAGATCAATCTTTGATCTCTCTGCTGATGAATCCAATCTATCTCAGAAGCATTCATAGCCTCCAATGGATTCTCCCTCAGCCTCAGATGAAGTGTGCTCAATCCCTCTCAGATCTGCTCCTTCCTCTACCTTAGAATGTGCCCTTCTCTCCTCAAGAATGCACCCTCTATCTCATGCAAGCATTCACCCTCCTCATGCAAACACTCACTGTCTCGGTCAACTAAGTCGATGAATGCTCTGTAGTTGGATTCAATCTCCCTTAGAAGCAATCTCTGCCTCCAATGTATCCTCCCTTTGTTACAGATCAAGTGTGCTCGATCTCTGCCTCCAATATATCCTCCCTCTGTTACAGATCAAGTGTGCTCGATCTTTGCTCAGATCTGTGCCCACACTCTTCAAGAAACTGCGCCCTCTCTTTTCAAGAATGTGCCCTTCTTCTCATGCATTGATTTGCCCTCCTCATGCATTGATTTGCCCTCCTCATGCATTTAGTTTCCCTCTCTTTTTAGATGAACCCATTGCACCCATATCTCACAAACTCATTGACTTTTGCCTATTGTTCACCTTTTTTAATCTTTTGGTGACTTTTAGGGTTCCAAAACCCTAATTCACTTTTCATGCACATGCACATCTCATGCATAACTCTGCATGTTTCCACCACTGAATCCATGGTGAATGGTAGAGTGTTTCTCACACACTACATCAATGCTCATGCTATCAATGTACCTTCATGCTAGGCATAACCAAATGTAGGACATCTCGAGATACAAATCCCAACACCGCTTGCTCTAAATACTCTCTCTCCAACATTGGATGGATAACTATTACTCCTCTGATCTTGAACTCTCATCTTTTGTAGCTGCTCATCTTCTTGAATGATCCCCACATTGTACTCTCCTGTGACCAATTCTTTCCTTACATGAACCTTCTGCATCTATTCTTGCCACCATACTTCTCTTAACCTCGCTCACTTTTGAGCATGCTACTCTCTGTCAGTCTGAACTAATATCTTTTCTTCTGCCATGTGTCGAATTCTTATAAGTTTTTTTCCATCTTAAGGAGATTGCTACTGAACCTAGGCCCACCCTTGAGCACAATGCTTAAGCTTCCATCTCTTTGGGGTTAATAAAAAACCCTTTCTCCACAACCATCTTGATGCACATTGGAATTTTAGCCATCAATCTCTCATGAGGATATTGCTTGAAATGTTCTAGGGTCTTAGAAAAAGACAACGAATATTCACAAGAAAATTCTAAAATAATCCCTTCAACAATTAAGAACCATAAATAAACTTCATGAATGGTTTCATGGTCATATTGCTTCAACTTTAGAAAAGTGGGTATAGTGTAATGAACCCTTTGCTTGGGGTGCTAAGAAGAGTGAGGCAACTTCATGAATTGTTGTAACCATTCAAACAACAACACTTGAAATTGTGGCTAAAAATATCTCATGTTCCTTAAGGAATAGGTGTTGGTCCTTGAATCTCTGCACATCTTACTTAAGATTAGTGCATTCTTTACAAGTAAAATAATCAATTTGTCCATCAAAGGAGTTTTGAATCTCATCCCACTTAGGTTTCCACCACATCACGTCCTATTGAGCACATGTTTGGTCTTGACAACACAAACATTTGTTGGCATTAAATTGAGACCAGGGTTTGTGTACATGGGTCCAACAAAGGTCTGAATGTAGTCTAGGATGTTAGCTTTGTCAACCTTTCTAAATAGTAAATACATGCCTCACTGGAAGCCTTATGAGAGTTTCCTAGAAAGATGATGTACAGTAGGACATGATCATTGCATATTGATTTTAGATTCATTTAGTATATGTTCAGTCATTTATGGTGCAATTCTAAAAACACAGTAAGCAACATGACATTCTTTTAAGAGAAAATATTCATTTGTTGGATCATTAATACCTCAGAAAGTGTGGTAGAATGCCTGTTGAATTTTTAGCATTAGCATAAACTTAAAAAATTTGCAGATCTACTTAAACAAATCAACAGTGCAGTATAAACACATTAAGCACATCAGCACACATGGACACAAGATTTTTTACTGGGGAAACCTTCAAAGGACAAAAACCCCAAAAGCATTAATAGCTCATCTCATAAATGAGATGACTCAGAAAAAATTCTTCAAAAAGTTCCTCATTTCCACATCTGGAATTTACCATAGTCACAATGAAAATTATCAGTTAAAAACCTAGATTGATAATTTAACCACGATTTCCAGAAGTTACAATTTTTTCCCAAATTAGGGATTCTTCAGAAAATTGAAGGTTTTCTCTCTCCTGCATAAAAAAAAATTAGACTGTCTGAAAGATAGCATATTGCCCGAAAATACTAAATTGACCGAAAATGTACTTTCTTGTTTGCTGCCTGTACCTTCCGGTTTGCTGCCTGTTTCTCTCTCCTGCCTGCTGTCTTGTCTGGGCAGATCTCTGCTGCCCGAGGGTTGGCAGCTTGCCAAACCTTCACGGGTATGCTACCCGAGGGTTGGCAAGATGCCTAGACCCTCACGGGTAGCAACCCGTGCGCTGAAAGAAGGAGGCCGAGTCCAATATGGGTTGCCCGAAGAATAGAGGCAACCCGAAAAAGAAAGAATAGAGTTGCCCCAAAAAAAACGGTTGCCCAAAAATCAGAGCTGCCTGGATCTGCGTGAGGTGCCTGGATCTTGCTGAGGCTGCCTGGAGAGAAGGAAGAGCCTGTTCAGTTGCCTGAAAATGGAAAAAACTGCCCACAAAAAAATATCTCAGCTGCCTGGAAAAATGAAGAAGGTTGCCCAGAAAATAGAATGCTGAAGATGGTTGTGCAAAAATGCTGAAGATGGACTTTGCTGGTAAAACCCTAGCTGAGGGTTTGAACATAAGATAGTCTTCTTCACCTGTGAGAGCAAACGTGTATATCTCAAATGAGAAGGCTTGATCTTCTTTTATAGCCTTTGTTCACCTGTAGGTGGACAAGATTTGGAAAAAAATAAAAATAATAATATTTTTATTCTTTTCCTAATTTCACTTTCACTTTTACAAAAAAGGGTACTTTTATTTTTCCATTGACTTTTACCAAAAGTCCTTGTTTAATTTTGTTTCCACCTGTGGTGCAAAAGTCTTTATTTAAATTGACTTTTGACTTTGACCTTTTTCCAAGTGCCCCTGTGGTCATTACCCGTGGTAGCTTTTTGATTTTAAAAGTACATCATCATAAACCAAGAGAGTTATTAATGCTTTTACCTCACACACTGTGTGACACCTAGATCTGGTACTAGGGTAACTTAACCAAGGGTAGCTAATCCTTGGAGAAGCACACCAAGCCCATAGATCAAGAGTCAAAGTGCCACACACATGCCCAAAACCAGTCTAGGGCTTACAGTGTCTTCATTTTCCAAGAGAATAGCTACTCAGAACTAAGCTAAGTCTACTAGTCCCAGACTGGTCTACATCCTGGTCTCGGAGCAGATGTCTACTCATCACAAGGTTGAGTCTACCTAGGGCAGATCTGGGTCTATATCATGGTCCCAGACCAGATATCTACCATTCAACAGAATGGTCACTCAACACTAGGTTGAGTCTAACTAGGGCAGATCTGGGTCTATATCATGGTCCCAGACCAGATATCTACCATTCAACAGAATGGTCACTCAACACTGGGTTGAGTCTTCACCGTGGTCTTGGACAAGGTGGTCCCATTCTCCAAAGAGAAGGGCTCTCGTTGTTGCTTTGAAAAATCAACACTCCCTCTCAGCGAGAGAGGCATTCTCTGCCATACCAAGCTTGTCACGAAAGTACACGAACTTTGATGCTGTTAGAGGCTTGGTCAAGATATTTGCAATCTGTTCATTTGTACGAATGTACTGCAATTTCAGAGAGCACCTCTCTGCACTAGGTCTCTGATGAAATTATACGTCATTTCAATGTGTTTCGATCTGTCATGAAACATTGGATTCTTTGAAAGCTTTATGTAACTCTGATTATCGCAATGGATGATTGTTGAGTCAAGCTTTCCCTCGAACATATTAGATAACAACTTTCTGATCCAAACTGCTTCCTTGCAGGCATCGCTTGCAGCAATATACTTTGCTTCAGCTGTACTTTGAGCTATGGAACCCTGCTTCCTGTTGGACCAAGAGATCATTGCTGATCCCATAATAAAGCAATAACTAGAGGTACTTTTCCGTTCAACTGCACCGCCAGCCCAATCTGAATCTGAGTATCCAGATAACAATACTCCACTGCTGCAAGTATACCTGAGCCCATATGTGATAGTACCTCGCACATACCTGAGTACATGTTTAGCAGCTACCAAGTGTATGTGCTTCAGATCTAACATGAACTGACTTAGTGTATTCACTGTGTAGTAGATGTCTGGTCTCGTATGCACGAGATACATCAGGGAACCAATGAGCTGTCTGTATATAGTAGAGTCCACACTGTGTGAGCTAGAGGCTGAATCCTGCAACTTTGTCAAGTTGGTAGTCATTGGTACTCTCATGCACTTGCAGTCCTGAATCCCAAATCTCTGCAAGATATCTACAACATACTTTCCTTGTGTCAGGAAGATCTCACCTGCCTTTTGCTAGACTTCTAAGCCAAGGAAGTAATGCATCAATCCAAGATCTTTCATCTCGAATTCAGAGGTAAGCTCCCTCTTACACTGGTCTTACAACTGTTCATCACCTGTAAGAAACAAGTCATCTATATATAGAACAAGTAGCAAGACATGATTATGAACAACTTTAAAGTACAAGTTAGAATCAGCTGTACTTTTGGAAAACCCCAAACTATGGAGAAATCCATCCATCCTGGCATACCAGACTCTCGGAGCCTGTTTTAGCCCGTACAAGGCTTTCTTCAGCTTACATACATGGGTCTTCTTCCCATGAGTAACAAAGCCTTCAGGTTGTTCACTATAAACTTCTTCCTCAATCTTACCGTTGAGAAAGGCTGTCTTTACATCCATCTGATGTAGCTTCCATCCGAAAACTCCAGCAAGTGAAATGATGGTTCTGATCATAGTGTACCTAGCAACAGGTGCAAATGTCTCGTCATAGTCAATGCCTTCTTTCTGAGTGAAGCCACGAGCTATGAATTTGGCTTTATACTTCTCCACATTGCCATTTGTAGCATGCTTGATCTTATAAAGCCATCTGGAAGTCACTACTGACTTTCTTGCAGGTCTGGGAACAACTTCCCAAACATCATTCTTCATGATTGACTTATACTCTTCAATCATGGCATCAACCCATACCTGTTTACATGCTGCATCTTCGTATGATGAAGGTTCTGAATTGATAAATTGACTCATAAGACCAGAGTACTTTTGTAGTCTTATGCTTTCTCTGAAAGTCCCTCGAGGAGCTTTATGCTTCTCGGCTTCTTGTACTGTCTCTTGGTACCAAGCAAGTCTCCTTTTGGAAGGAGGAACTTCAAGTAGTTCTTCTAGTGGACTTTCAATGTTCTCAGGAACATCTGGAATTTGATCATCAAATTCCTCTTCCTCCCTTTGAATTTCTGAATCTGGAAACTCAAGTGGGGCAACTGTATCTTCCGATGAAAGCTCTAATGTTTTACGAAACACCGCTTCCTCATGGAAGATCACATCTTTGCTGACCTCAATGTGCCTCTGTCCAGGTATATATACTCGATAAGCCTTCAAGCAATCACTGTACACAACAAAGATACCTTTCTTACCGGAGGGCTCTAGCTTAGCCCTTATTTCTTTCGGCACATGAAGATACACAGGAGTACCGAATATCCTCATGTGATCAACTGTAGGTTTCTTCTTGGTAAAGACTTCTTCAGGAGTCTTTTCACCCAAGATAGCATGTGGGCTTCTGTTCTAAATGTATACTGCAGTTCCGGTAGCTTCAGCCCATAAAGACAAAGGAAGATCTAGATCAGTGATCATGGCTTTAGTAGCCTCACAGATCGTTCTATTATTCCTTTTTGCAACCCCATTTTGCTGGGGGTTGTAAGGCACTGTCAGCTCTTTCTTGATTCCTGCTTCTCGACAAAAATCATCAAACTCATTAGATTCATACTCACCTCCGCTCTCTGATCTCAAGATACGAATGTGCTTGCTCGTTTGATTTTCAATCAGTGTCTTGAACTCTTTGAACCTGTCAAAGGTTTCACTCTTGGCCTTAAGGAAGTAAATCCAAGACTTCCGAGGGTAGTCATCAATAAACAAGACATAATATAAACACCCACTCAAGGAGGGTGAAGACATGGGCCCACAAATGTCAGAATGAATCAAATCCAAAATACCTTTAGATCTACTCTTGCTTATGGGAAAGGATTTCTTAGTGTTCTTACCTAGAGCACATCCTTTACAGATTCCTTCATGTTTTGGAGAAACTTTTGGCATACCTGTGACCATCTTCTGCAATCCTGGGAGAGCTGTGTAGTGAAGGTGTCCAAACCTTCTATGCCAAAGTTCACAAGGATCAACTGAGTGATGTACCAAAGCATGAGTGGAGACTTTGGAAGCTTTGTAAAGGTCTCCCTCTCGAACCCCAATCTGTACTGCAGAGTCTAGATCTGTGTCCTTTGCCCATAAAAAGACCTTCTTGTCCATAAAAAGGACTCTATGGCCCTTGTCTTCTAAACCAACAACAGATAAAAGATTCTTCTTTAAACCAGGAACATAAAGAATATCATCAATATGAAGAACCATACCTGAGTCAAGTTGAAGTGAAGTTGAGCCAACTCCTTCAATCTTGTAACTGGAATCATCTCCAAGTTCTACCTGAGTGGTGAACTTCTTCTTTCTGTAATTGGTAAGGGTACCACGGTTACCTGTCATTTGCCTGGAGGCACCACTGTCCACCAACCATGAAGTGGAGCAAGCTGAGAAAGAACCAGTTAGAGTAGAAATCAAACAGTACTCTCTTCTAGGCTCATCAGTTTTATTAGCCTTGATTTTCTTCTTCTTCTTTGGTTCTTTATATTCTTCTTCCTTTGCTTCTGCAGCAGATGCTTGAAACCTTCTCTTGGGTTTCTTCTTTGGTTCTTTATCTTCTTCTTCCTTTGCTTCTGCAGCAGATGCTTGAAACCTTCTCTTGGGTTTCTTCTTGTTCTGCCTGCAGTCTCTAGCATAATGTCCAAATTTGTGACAATTATAACATTCAATCTTAGATATGTCAGAAAACTTACCCTGAGGTTTCTTCCCTTCTTTTGCTGAGGGAAAGGTTTCTTGAACCTTTTGGTCTTTGCTGCAAGTGCAAGGTTATCTTGCTTGATTACCGTGTCAATGTTCCTTGCTTCTTCTTGTATGCAATCATGCCAAAGCCTTTCAAAGGTTGGCTGATTTTCTCGTCCACAGATGGATGCCATGAAGGTTTCACAAGAGCTTGGGAGACCATCAACCAGTGTTTGTACAAGATCATCATCATCAACAGTAACACCAATAGCAAGTAGTTGATCTCTTGTTTGATCTTGGTGAAGAAGGAACCAACACTTTCATCTTTGTTCAGCTTCAAAGTTCGTAGCCTCTTCTTCAAGACTCTCTTTTGACTGGGAGCCTTCTTTTCATAGAGGTTTACCAATGTATAATAGCATTCTTTAGCAATCTTCAAGGATGTGATGTTAGGCATCAATTCTTCTTTGATAGAATCATAAATAACTCTTCTAGCCTTACCTTGCTTCCTCTTGAAGGCAAGCATACCAACATTTGTAGTTGGCTCTTCTGTGACATTAAGAACAATGTCATCCAAGTCATTTTCATCAAGAATGGCTGTCAACCTGGCCTTCCAGGAATAGAAGTTTGTTGAACCAGAGAGCTTCTCTTCCGGTTTGAAACCAACGGTAGCCATCTCTGTCACTTATCCAAATGTTAGATCTGCAAATCTTATTCCAAGATCTAGTGAGAAACAACAACAGTGTCCCGTTACTATGTTTTCACATGCTAAGCTCTGATACCATGTTGAATTTTTAGCATTAGCATAAACTTAAAAAATTTGTCGATCTACTTAAACAAATTAGCAGTGCAGTATAAACACATTAATCACATCAACACACATGGATACAAGATTTTTCACTGGGGAAACCTTCAAAGGACAAAACCCCCAAAAGCATTAATAGCTCATCTCGTAAATGAGATGACTCAAAAAAAAATTCTTCAAGAAGTTCCTCAATTCTAGATCTGGAATTTACCACAGTCAAAATGAAAATTATCAGTAAAAACCCAGACTGATAATTTAACCACGATTTCCAGAAGTTACAAATTTTTCCCAAATTAGGGCTTCTTCAGAAAACCGAAGTTTTTCTCTCTCCTGCATAAAACAATATCAGATTGTTTGAAAGATAAAAGACTGCCCGAAAATTTTAAATTGCCCGAAAATGTACTTTCCTGCCTGCTGCCCGTACCTTCCTGTCTGCTGCCGGTATCTTCTTTTCTGCTGCCTATTTCTCTCTCCTCCCTGCTGTCTTGTTTGGGAAGATATTTGCTGCCTGAGGGTTGGCAGCCTGCCAAACCTTCACGGGTATGCTACCTAAGGGTTGGCAAGATGCCCAGACCCTCACGGGTAGCAGCTCGTGGGCTGAAAGGAGGCCGAGTCCAATATGGGCTACCCAGAGAATAGAGGCAACTCGAAAAAGAAAGAACAGAGTTGCCCCAAATAAAACGGTTGCCCAAAAATTAGAGCTGCCCGGATCTGCGTGAGGTGCCTGGATCTTGCTGAGGCATCCCAAAGAGAAGGAAGAGGCTATTTAGTTACCCGAAAATGGAAAAAGCTGCCCACAAAAAATATCTCAGCTGCTTGGAAAAATGAAGAAGGCTGCCCAGAAAATGGAATGCTGAAGATGGCTGTGCAAAAATACTGAAGATGGACTTTGCTGATAAAACCCTAGCTGAGGGTTTGAACATAAGATAGTCTTCTTCACCTGTGAGAGCAAAGGTGTATAGCTCAAATGAGAGGGCTTGATCTTCTTTTATAGCCTTTGTTCACCTGTAGGTGGACAAGATTTGGAAAAAAATTAAAATAATAATATTTTTATTCTTTTCCTAATTTCACTTTCACTTTTACCAAAAAGGGTACTTTTATTTTTCCATTGACTTTTACCAAAAGTCCTTATTTAATTTTGTTTCCACCTGTAGTCCTTTTCCTGTGGTACAGAAGTCTTTATTTAAATTGACTTTTGACTGACTTTTTTCCAAGTGCCGCTGTGGTCATTACCTAGGGTACCTTTTTGATTTCAAAAGTACATCATCGTAAACCAAGAGAGTTCTTAATGCTTTTACCTCACACACTGTATGACACCTAGATCTGGTACTGGGGTAACTTAACCAAGGGTAGCTAATCCTTGGAGAAGCACACCAAGCCCATAGATCAAGGGTCAAAGTGCCACACACATGCCCAGACCCAGTCTAGGGCTTACAGTGTCTTCATTTTCCAAGAGAATGGCTACTTAGAACTAAGCTGAGTCTACTAGTCCCAGATTGGTCTACATCGTGGTCCCGGACCAGATGTCTACTCAACAGAAGGTTGGGTCTAACTAGGGCAGATCTGGGTCTATATCATGGTCCCAGACCAGATATCTACCATTCAACAGAATGGTCACTCAACACTGGGTTGAGTCTTCACCGTGGTCCTGGACCAGGTGGTCCCATTCTCCGAAGAGAAGGGCTCTCGATGCTGCTTAGAAAAATCAACAGTGCCATTATTATCAACAACAGGCAGAGAAGACCTGGATGCACATAGAAAAGGCACATGTAACAAATGTGTAAGTCCGTACCGTAGCAAGGTGACCCTCCCCCTTCAACAAGTCCGTACAATAGTAATGAGGACGCAGGAGCATTTATGGAGAGAGAGATAGAGGGTGCATGCTTGTGACATCCTTAGTTTAGCTCCAGTTTAGATGCCTTTTGTATTTTGCAATTTAGTTCTATTTTTGGTATTGTTTTTGCTAGAATTTGCATGCATTAAGTTTTTAATTTAAGTTTGCATGCATCGGTTAGATAAGGCGCATTAACCTAGCTTAGTTTAGTGAAGTGCATGCAACCTAGTAGTTAAGGCACAAATCTCAAGGAGGATGCATGCTTGCATGCCTCATATCATCTCCAGTTGAGGAATTGTTGTGCATGTGTCTAGATTCATTGTACTTACATCTTCTCAATCTATAATAGAGAAGATAGATGTATAGGTTTATTAATTCAGTTTCAAAGTAGGAAGCAGTGGGTGGAGGGTACAGTTTGAATCTTTTAGTGTAATTCTTGTTTTCAAGATTCATAAGCAATGTTGTGATTTGAATTTAAGATCTGTGCGTTTGCTGCTTTCTTCAGCTTGATTTGTTTCAACTCTTAGTAAAAATCAGATTCTAGTTTTGATAGAGATTTCAGTTTTTTGTTTTCTTAAGTAGGTAGGCTAGAAATCATCCTAGGACTGTTACAATGTGCTAAGTAATTTTAACATGGTATCGGAGCTTAGCACCTAAAATATTCCAGATTCCATCAATGGAGAGACAGAATGTCTGGAGGAGAGAACCGTCAGAGATTTCCATGGGCAACACATCCAAGATTTAGTTGGAGCAGAATGGTGCTAGTAGTTGGCACGTGGGCCTGTTAAGGGTTGTGAGTTAGAAGGCATTGCGAATTCAACAATTTTAGAGTATACCCTATTCTAGACAGTGGTAGTGATGGCAATTCCTAGTATGTAAGAGAGTCACTTTCTGCTTTTTTCAGCTTGATGTGTTTCAACTCCTAGTAAAAATCAGATTCTAGTTTTGATAGAGATTTCAGTTTTCTGTTTTCCTAAGTAGGTACGTTAGAAATCATCTTAGGATTGTTAAAGTGTGCAAAGTAATTTTAACATGGTATCGGAACTTTGCACCTAAACTCTCCTAAATTCCGTCAATCGAGAGACAAAATTTCTGAAGTAGAGAGCTGTTGGAAGATTTCCTAGTGCATTTGCAACTTTCTTCAGCTTGATGTGTTTAAACCAGTGTTACCAACATCGGCCGAGAAATCGCCGATGTCCGAGAAATCAAGAGTTTTTCAACTCGGCGATTTTTTCTCAAAAAATCGCCAAAAAAATCGGGGTGATTTTTTCCCGATTTTCTGCCGATTGTTGCCCGATTTTTTTCCGATTTATCTCGAGATATTGCCGATTTTTTCGAGGCGATATTTTCCCGATATATTGCCGATTTTTTCCCGATTTATCCCGAGATATTCCCGATTTTTTCCCTATTTTTTCTAAAGCTGAAATTGAATATTTTTGTATTTTTTTAAATTTGCCGAGATATCCCGAAACGATGTTTCCTGGACCTTGCCGATTTTTTCGCCGCGTCGATGTTTGCAACACTGGTTTAAACTCCTAGTAAAAATTAGATTCTAGTTTTGATAGAGATTTCAGTTTTCTGTTTTCCTAAGTAGGTAGGTTAGAAATCATTCTAGGACTGTTACAATGTGCAAGTAATTTTAACATGGCATCAGAGCTTAGCACCTAAAATCTTCAAGATTCCATCAATGGAGAGACAATGTCTAGAGTAGAGAGTCGTCGAAAGATTCCAAGCTTTAGTTGGAGCATAATGGTGCTAGTAGTTTGCACGTGGGCCTGTTGAGGGTTGTGAGGTGAGAAGGCATTGTGAATTCAACAATTGTAGAGTGTACCTTGTTCTAGACAGTGGTAGTGATGGCAATTCCTAGTATGTAAGAGAGTCACTTGTTTGAAGGAGCCTCCAATTTTCAATCCTTGATAATTTTTTCACAATAATTCAATCAGACATTTATTTCATCCCACAATTTCATTGCATAGCATTGTTCACTTGCAGCAGAAAATAAAACAAGGATCACTGAAAGATAACTATGCACAAGAGATGGAAAGATTTTGCCTTGGGAAAACCCAAACGGGAAAAAACCCAACAAACTTTTCTCAGAAGAAATAAATCCAATTCAAGTACAATACCAAACCTGAAGTTGATCCCTACCACAAGAGAGTTTCACCCTCCTTAACAAGAAACCCTAACAAGTGTATATAATCTTCCAAGAGAGATAAGAGAATAAGATAACCCCAAAATTATGTTTCATGCCTTTGCTAGGACTTCCTTGAAGGTGCGCACTTGTGGAGAGAAGAAGATGTGTGTTGTGAATGTGTCAAATGAAGTGCAAGAACACTTATATTTATATTCTTCAATTGACTTAATTTTCACTCTTGAGGCCGACTTGTACTTTTGTGTTCTAGGTCCAAGCTCCCCCTTTTACTGGGGTATTTTTCCTTTTCTTGTTTTCCACTTTCTTTTGTACTTATTCAATGGATTGTCTTGACTTCTTTGGTTATTTCTGTTGAATTTTCAGCATTAGCATAAACTTTAAAAATTTGCAGATAAACATAAATAGATCAGCAGTGCACTAAAAACACATTCATCACATCAGCACACATGGACACAATATTTTTCACTAGGGAAACCTTCAGAGGACAAAAACCCCAAAAGCATTAATAGCTCATCTCGTAAATGAGATGGCTTAAGAAATTCTTCAAAAAGTTTCTCAAATCTAGATCTGGATTTTGACCACAGTAACTGTAAAATTCATCAGTAAAAATCAGACTGATAATTTTACCCACAATTTCCAGAATTACAGAAAATTACCAATTTAGGGCTTTCTCAGAAAAATTGAGATTTTCTCTCTCCTGCCCAAAAATATCAAACTGCTGAAAACTGCTTGAAAATATCAGACTGCTGAAAACTGCCCGAAAATACCAGACTGTCTGAAAACTGCACAAAAATATCAGACTGCTGAAAACTGCCCAAAAATATCATCCTGCGGAAAACTGCCCGAAAATATCAGACTGTCTGAAAACTGCCCAAAAATATCAGATTGCTGAAAACTACCCGAAAATATCAGACTGCTGAAAACTGCCCGAAAATATCAGACTGCTGAAAACTACCCAAAAAATTGGAATGCTGAAGATAGTTGTGCAAAAATGCTGAAGATGGACTTTGCTGATAAAACCCTAGCTCAGGGTTTGAACATAAGATAGTCTTCTTCACCTGTGAGAGCAGAAGTCTGTGTAACAAATGAGAAGGCTTGATCTTCTTTTATAGCCTTTGTTCACCTGTAAGTGGACAAGATTAGGAAAAATAAAAAATAATAATATTTTTATTCTTTTCCTAATTTCACTTTCACTTTGACCAAAAAGGTACTTTTATTTTTTCCTTTGACTTTTATAAGAAGTCCTTCTTTAACTATGAAAAATAAAAATAATAATATTTTTATTCTTTTCCTAATTTCACTTTACCAAAAAGGTACTTTTATTTTTCCCTTTGACTTTTATAAGAAGTCCTTCGTTAATTTTGTTTTCCACCTGTGGTCCTTTTAGGTGGACAAGATTAGGAAAGATAATATTTTTATTCTTTTCCTAATTTCACTTTCACTTTCACCAAAAAGGTACTTTTATTTTTTTTGTCTTTGACTTTTGACTTTGGCCTTTTACCAAGTGCCCCTGTGGTCATTACATGTGGTACTTTTTTATTTCAAAATTACATCATCATAAACCAAGAGAGTTATTAATGCTTTTATCTCACACACTGTGTGACACCTAGATCTGGTACTAGGGTAACTTATCAAAGGGTAGCTAATCCTTGGAGAAGCACACCAAACCCATAGATCAAGAGTCAAAGTGCCACACACATGCCCAGACCCAGTCTAGGGCTTACAATGTCTTCATTCTACCAGAGAATGGCTACTCAGAACTAAGCTGAGTCTACCAGTCCCAGACTGGTCTACATCGTGGTCTCGGACCAGATGTCTACTCAACACAAGGTTGAGTCTACCTAGGGCAGATCTGGGTTTATATCATGGTCCCAGACCAGATATCTACCATTCAACAGAATGGTCACTCAACACTGGGTTGAGTCTTTACCGTGGTCCCGGACTAGGTGGTCCCATTCTCCGAAGAGAAGGGCTCTCGATGCTGCTCAAAAAATCAACACTCTTTCTCAGCGAGAGAGGCATTCTCTGCCATACCAAGCTTGTCACGAAAGTACACGAACTTTGATGCTGTCAGAGGCTTGGTCAAGATATCTGCAATCTGTTCATCTGTACGGATGTACTGCAACTTTAGAGCACCTCTCTGCACTAGGTCTCTGATGAAATGATACCTCATTTCAATGTGTTTCGATCTGTCATGTAACACTGGATTCTCTGAAAGCTTTATGCAACTTTGATTATCACAATGGATGATCGTTGAGTCAAGCTTTCCCTCAAATAGATTAGATAACAACTTTCTGAGCCAAACTGCTTCCTTGCAGGCATCGCTTGCAGCAATATACTCTACCTCAGCTGTACTATGAGCTATGGAACCTTGCTTCCTATTGGACCAAGAGATCATTGCTGATCCCATACTGAAGCAATAACCAGAGGTACTTTTTCGGTCGACTACACTGCCAACCCAATCTGAATCTGAATATCCAGATAACAGTACTCCACTGTTGGAAGCATACCTGAACCCATAAGTGATAGTCCCTCGCGCATATCTGAGTACATGTTTGGTGGCTACCAAGTGTATGTGCTTCGGATCTGACATGAACTGACTCAGTGCATTCACTGTGTAGCAGATGTCTGGTCTTGTATGCACGAGATACATCAGGGAACCAATGAGTTGTCTGTATAGAGTAGAGTCCACATTTTGTGAACTAGAGGTTGAGTCCCGCAACTTTGTCAAGTTGGTAGTCATTGGTACGCTCATGGACTTGCAGTCCTGCATCCCAAATCTCTGCAAGATATCCACTGCATACTTTCCTTGTGTTAAGAAGATCTCACCTTACTTTTGCCAGACTTCTAAGCCAAGTAAGTAATGCATCAATCCGAGATCTTTCATCTTGAATTCAGAGGTAAGCTCCCTCTTACACTAGTCTATCAACTGTTCATCACCTGTAAGAAACAAGTCATCTACATATAGAACAAGTATCAAGACATGATTATGAACAACTTTAAAGTACAAGTTAGAATCAACTGTACTTTTGGAGGACCCCAAGCTATGGAGAAATCGATCCATTTTGGCATACCAGACTCTTGGAGCCTATTTTAGTCCATACAAGGATTTCTTTAGTTTACATACAGGGGTCTTCTTCCCATGAGTAACAAAGCCTTCAGGTTGTTCAATATAAACCTCTTCCTCAATCTTACCATTGAGAAAGGCTATCTTTACATCCATCTGATGTAACTTCCATCCGAATACTGCAGCAAGTGAGATGATGGTTCTGATAGTAGTGTACATGGCAACAGGTGCAAATGTCTCGTCATAGTCAATGCCTTCTTTCTGAGTGAAGCCACAAGCTATGAATCTGGCTTTATACTTCTCCACACTGCCATCTACAGCATGCTTGATCTTATAAAACCATCTGGAAGTCACTACTGACTTTCCTGTAGGTCTGTGAACAACTTTCCAAACATCATTCTTCATGATTGACTTATACTCTTCAATCATGGCATCAACCCATACCTGTTTACTTGCTGCTTCTTTGTACAATGAAGGTTCTGAACTGATAAGCTGACTCATAAGACCGGAGTACTTCTGTGGTCTTATGCTTTCTCTGAGAGTCCCTGGAGGAGCTTTATGCTTCTCGGCTTCTTGTACCGTTTTTCGGTACCAAGCAGGTCTCCTTTTGGAAGGAGGAACTTCAAGTAGTTCTTCTAGTGGACTTTCAATATTCTCAGGAACATCTGGAGTTTGATCATCAAACTCTTCCTCCCTCTTAATTTCTGAATCTGGAAACTCAAGTGGAGCAACTGCATCTTCCGGTGAAAGCTCTAGTGTTTTACGAAACACCGCTTCCTCGTGGAAGATCACATCTCTGCTGACCTCAATGTACCTCTGTCTAGGTATATATACTCGATAAGCCTTCGAGCAATCACTGTACCCAACAAATAAGCCTTTCTTATCGGAAGGCTCTAGCTTGGCCCTCTTTTCTTTTGGCACATGAACATACACAGGAGTGCCAAATATCCTCATGTGATCAACTGTAGGTTTCTTCTTGGTGAAGACTTCTTCTGGAGTCTTCTCACCCAAGATAGCATGAGGGCTTCTGTTCTGGATGTACACTGTAGTTCCGGTAGCTTCAGCCCATAAAGACAAAGGAAGATCTAGATCAGTGATCATGGCTTTAGCAGCCTCACATATCGTTCTATTTTTCCTTTCTGCAACCCCATTCTGCTGGGGGTTGTAAGGCACTGTCAGCTCTTTCTTGATTCCTAGAGCACATCTTTTGCAAATTCCTTCATGCTTTGGAGAAACTTCTGGCATACCTGTGACCATCTTCTGCAATCCTGGGAGAGCTGTGTAGTGAAGGTGTCCAAACCTTCTATGCCAAAGTTCACAAGGATTAACTGTGTGATGTACCAAGGCATGAGTGGAAACTTTGGAGGCCTTGTAGAGGTCTCCCTCTCAAACCCCAATATGAACTGTTGAGTCTAGATCTGTGTCTTTTGCCCATAAAAAGACCTTTTTGTCCATAAAGAGGACTCCGTGGCCTTTGTCTTCTAAACCAACAACAGATAAAAGATTCTTCTTTAACCCAGGAACATAAAGAATATCATCAATATGAAGAACCGTACCTGAGTCAAGTTGAAGTGAAGTTGAGCCAACTCCTTCAATCTTGTACTGGAGTCATCTCCAAGTTCTACCTGAGCGGTGAACTTCTTCTTTCTGTAACTGGTAAGGGTACCATGATTACCTGTCATGTGCCTGGAGGCACCACTATCCACCAACCAAGAAGTGGAGCAAGCTGAGAAAGAACCAGTTAGAGCAGAAATCAAATAGTACTCTCTTCTAGGCCCATCAATTTTATTAGCCTTGGTTTTCTTCTTCTTCTTTGGTTCTTCATCTTCGTCTTCCTTTGCTTCTGCAGTAGATGCTTGAAACCTTCTCTTGGGTTTCTTCTTGTTCCGCTTGCAGTCTCTAGCATAATGTCCAAACTTGCGACAACTATAACATTCAATCTTGGACATGTCAGAAAACTTACCCTGAGGTTTCTTACCCTTCTTCTGCTGAGCGAAAGGCTTCTTGAACTTCTTGGTCTTTGCTGCAAGTGCAAGGTTATCCTGCTTGATTACCTTGTCAGTGTTCCTTGCTTCTTCTTGTATGCAATCATGCCAAAGCCTTTCAAAGGTTGGCTGATTTTCTCGTCCATAGATGGATGCCATGAAGGTTTCACAAGAGCTTGGGAGACCATCAACCAGTGTTTGTACAAGATCATCATCATCAATAGTAACACCAATAGCAAGGAGTTGATCTCTTACCTGTTTGTTCTTGGTGAAGAAGGAACCAACACTTTCATCTTTGTTCAGCTTCAAAGTTCGTAGCCTCTTCTTCAAGACTCTCTTTTGACTGGGAGCTTTCTTTTCATAGAGGTTTACCAATGTATCATAGCATTCTTTAGCAGTCTTCAAGGATGTGATGTTAGGCATCAATTCTTCTTTGATAGAATCATAAATAACTCTTCTAGCCTTACCTTGCTTCCTCTTGTAGGCAAGCCTACCAGCATTTGTAGTTGGCTCTTCTGTGACATTAAGAACAATGTCATCCAAGTCATTCTCATCAAGAATGGCTGTCAACCTGGCCTTTTAGGAATTGAAGTTTGCTAAACTAGAGAGCTTCTCTTCCAGTTTGAAACCAACGGTAGCCATCTCTGTCACTTATCCAAATGTTAGATTTGCAAATCTTATTCCAAGATCTAGTGAGAAACAACATCAGTATCCATTTACTGTGTTTTCACATTCTAAGCTCTGATACCATGTTGAATTTTCAGCATTAGCATAAACTTTAAAAATTTGCAGATAAACATAAATAGATCAGCAGTGCACTAAAAACACATTCATCACATCAACACACATGGACACAATATTTTTCACTGGGGAAACCTTCAAAGGACAAAAACCCAAAAAGCATTAATAGCTCATCTCGTAAATGAGGTGGCTTAAGAAATTCTTCAAAAAGTTCCTCAAATCCAGATCTGGATTTTGATCACAGTAACTGTAAAATTCATCAGTAAAAATTAGACTGATAATTTTACCCACAATTTCCAGAATTACAGAAAATTACCAATTTAGGGCTTTCTCAAGAAAACTGAGATTTTCTCTCTCCTGCTCGAAAATACCAGACTGCTGAAAACTGCCTGAAAATATCAGACTGCTGAAAATTGCTCGAAAATATCAGACTGTCTGAAAACTGCCCAAAAATATCAGACTGCTGAAAATTGCCCAAAAATATCAGCCCGCTGAAAACTGCGCGAAAATATCAGACTGTCTGAAAACTGCCAAAAAATATCAGACTGCTAAAAACTACCTGAAAATATCAGACTGCTGAAAACTGCCCGAAAATATCAAACTGCTGAAAACTGCCCAAAAAATTGGAATGCTGAAGATAGTTGTGCAAAAATGCTGAAGATGGACTTTGCTGATAAAACCCTAGCTCAGGGTTTGAACATAAGATAGTCTTCTTCACCCATGAGAGCAAAAGTGTGTGTAACAAATGAGAAGGCTTGATCTTCTTTTATAGCCGTTGTTCACCTGTAAGTGGACAAGATTAGGAAAAATAAAAAATAATAATATTTTTATTCTTTTCCTAATTTCACTTTCACTTTTACCAAAAAGGTACTTTTATTTTTTCCTTTGACTTTTATAAGAAGTCCTTCTTTAATTAGGAAAAATAAAAATAATAATATTTTTATTCTTTTCCTAATTTCACTTTCACTTTGACCAAAAATGTACTTTTATTTTTCCCTTTGACTTTTATAAGAAGTCCTTCGTTAATTTTGTTTTCCACCTGTAGTCTTTTTAGGTGGACAAGATTAGGAAAGATAAAAATAATAATATTTTTATTCTTTTCCTAATTTCACTTTCACTTTTACCAAAAAGGTACTTTTATTTTATTTTTCTTTGACTTTTGACTTTGGCCTTTTACCAAGTGCCCCTGTGGTCATTACCTATGGTACTTTTTTATTTCAAAAGTACATCATCATAAACCAAGAGAGTTATTAATGCTTTTATCTCACACACTGTGTGACAACTAGATCTGGTACTCGGGTAACTTATCAAAGGGTAGCTAATCCTTGGAGAAGCACACCAAATCCATAGATCAAGAGTCAAAGTGCCACACACATGCCCAGACCCAGTCTAGGGCTTACAGTGTCTTCATTCTACCAAAGAATGGCTACTCAGAACTAAGCTGAGTCTACCAGTCCCAGACTGGTCTACATCGTGGTCCCGAACCAGATGTCTACTCAACACAAGGTTGAGTCTACCCAGGGCAGATATGGGTTTGTATCATGGTCCTAGACCAGATATCTACCATTCAACAGAATGGTCACTCAACACTGGGATGAGTCTTCACCGTGGTCCCGGACTAGGTGGTCCCATTCTTCGAAGAGAAGGGCTCTCGATGCTGCTCAGAAAATCAACAATTTCTTCATCATAGAAAAGTTCTCTTTGATGTCTAACTCCTAACATGCTGATCAAATTCTTCCGTAGAGCTGTAATGTTGATTTGACCATACTCTAAGAAGTCTTGAACACTCCTTAGAGGCAACGTCAAATATAACATTAGATTAAACTTTGTCTATACCACAAGGGATGAAATCCCTTATCACATAGACTGTTAGTTTTTCTTAAGATTTGATTAGATTATCTAGGATCTTTATCTGAAAGAATAACAAGTACAACAAAATGCATAAGATATAAAAGATACACAAGACACAAATATTTTCATCGGGGAAACCATAAAGGAGAAAACTCCGCAAACTTCTTCAGAATAGTAAGATGATCAAAAGTAGTAATAAGAAATGTTCAGCAGCTATCTTTCTCTCCTCCTTTGACTGTCTCTCTCTCTCATGCACCTTAGAGAGTGTGTGAGGTGTGTATAAATGAGGGAGAGCGCCTCCCTATTTATACCCTTTCAAGTTAGTGACCAAATATATGACTCGAGTCTAAATGTCATCTCACATGGGGCCCACTTCTCTTAGAGAGACCACAATTACATATTACATGATGTTACATTGGGAACTATTGCCCCGACTTACAACGGAGGTTGTACCTCAAGGTCTAGACACAATTTAGACATCCCGTAAAGGAGTAACACACATCCCCAATGGGGGTACACCAACATACAATGATAATATACATCAGAATATCTTCCGAAGTTACAAATACATCAACACTTCCTCTTAACTAGGAAGGTATTCTCTCTCTACACAATCATCAACACATTTGGTCAGGTCTTCATCGCATCGTTATCATCAAGGAGTCATAGAATCTTCATCATAGTTGCTGCCATTACCTTATAATTTGATCATCGTCCCATACTATCTGTCATTAGAAGTTTCTACAGTGCCAGCCCTTTTTCACGCTGGATGTAGGCTAGCCCTCTTGCCAGGTCTTCATCATCTCTGCGAGCAAGCCATCAAGCAGATACATCTCAGGACTTATTATATGCCTCTTGCAAAACCTGTAGGATCTCCCAGGACTGATTAGATGCCACTGCAAAACCTGAAGGAGCATCCCAGGACTGATTACATGCCTTGCAACACCTGTGTACCCTATTGTTACCTCATCATCTTCAGATCATCTCATCGTCACACGAACCACAACCCAGATACACATAACACAACACTTACATCTACCGGCATGGGAGGACAAACCTACCACAATCCGGGAAAGGATCAACATTTACATCAACGACCATGGGAGGACCAACCTACCACCATGTCAGAAAAGCTTCAGCATTTACATCAACAACTATGGGAGGACCAACCTACCACCATGTTGGAAAAGCTCAGCATTTACATCAACGACCATGGGAGGACCAACCTACCACCATGTCGGAAAAGCTTCAGCATTAACGTCAACGACCATGGGAGGACCAACCTACCACCATGTCGGAAAAGCTCAACATTTACATCAACGACCATGGGAGGACCAACCTACCACCATGTCGGAAAAGCTTCGACATTTACATCAATGACCATGGGAGGACCAACCTTCCACCATGTTGGAAAAGCCTCTGTGTATCTGCGTCTTCCGGACTCATCACTTCCCCTTGGAAGGAACCTCGATCTGAAGTACACCAAGCTTCTCTCTGGAGTATTCAAACTTCACTTTGGCTATTTCTAGCACAGAATCACATCAGGATTGATTACGTTTGAGCAACCTACGAGCTTCGCCAGGATTTTATGCTCAGACAACCTGTCTCACCAACTATGCTAGAACTCATCATTCCCTCTTTCGAGAGATCTCGATCTGCATCACATACTGGAGCTTCACTGCTCCTCTCTGCATCATACAAAAAATGCAAGTCAGATCAATCAAATCAAATAACAGCTTTTCAAAAGAAACATACTACCTCACAAATAGTCGAGCAAGTGGCAACATATTTTTCCTCGACTATACTCAGCGCCATGCAGGACTGCATCCTGCCAAACCAGTAGACCATACTGGATCTCAAACTGAAGAAGCAACCCAATGTGCTCTTCTTCTTAGTGGCGCTACCAATCTGAATCAACATAACCATGCAGGTTAGTCTTCTGATTCGTATCATACTTGAGCCCATACTCAACTATACCCTTCAAGAACCTCACTGCATGCTTTGCAACCAGGTGAGCATGTCTCGGATCCGTCAGGAACTGGCTCAGGTTGTTCACAGCAAAGCATATGTCTGGTCTCGTATTCGTCAGGAACATCAATGAACAAATCATCTGACGATACATCGTGGCATCAACTGACTCTGATGAAGCATCACAAAGTAGCTTCAAGTTCGACACCATGGGTGTGGCTATTGCCTTGCAGTCCATCATCTCAAACCTCTTCAGGATCTCTACTATATACTTCCCTTGACCAAGGAAGACTCCATTTGTACTCTGCCACGCCTCAATGCCTAAGAAGTAGTGCATCATTCCTAGGTATTTCATCTCGATTTCTGTAGCAAGCCTCCTTCATGCATCTTTAATGAGTTTCTCTTCGCCTATCAGTAACAAGTCATTGGCATATAGCAGGAGCTTCACTGGTCTTCTGTCTTAAACCTTGAAGCAAAGGTTGGGATCTGCTTTACTCTCAGTAAAGCCTAGGGCCATTAGTAAGTTGTCCACCCTGCTGTACCATGTTGAACTTGAGGATCTTTTGTAGTCACTCACTCTGAAGCGGAGCATCTTTCTCCCTCTGCCTTCCGTACTCTATGTATCAAATTTTTTTGTATTGGAGTGACAAGTAGATTCCTTTGCTACTGATATTCCATGTATCCATCTAGTGTCACTGGATACCAAGATCCTCTATCTTCATCTTTGTTGGAAAAGTTCTTCTTGCACCCATCTATGAGCTTGTCATCTTCTATAGGCTTTCATCTTCAACCCTGTAGCAAAGGTTAAGATCTTCATCACTCTAGGTGATTTTCAAGTTCCTCATGTAACTGTATGTGCAGTACAAGGCCTTCTTTAATTTGCTCACGTGAGTCTGTATGCCATGTGTCTCAACTCCTAGTGGCTGCTCTACGTACACTTCCTCCTCGACTACACCTTTCAAGAATGTTGTCTTGATGTTAGCTGGTGTATCTCCCATCACATACCTGCATGTATGGATCTAATGAAGTGTACCTCGCAACTGGTGCAAATGTCTTCTCGTAGTCTATGCCTTCTTTCTGTGAGAAGCCTTGTGCTATGAATCTTGCCTTGTATTTCACGATGTTACCATCTACTTCATGTTAGATCTTGTAGATCCATATGGAAGTCACTACGGACTTCCCTTTAGGTCTTGATACGACATCCTAGACATCATTCCTCTTGATCATAGTCTTCTTCCCTTTATTCTTGGCTACTTCTTCATAGCTGGAAGGCTTTGCATCAATGATGTCGCTCAACAGTGTCACATAACTAGAGTGTGACCGAGGCCTCTTTCTTTCTTTGGAAGTCTCGTCATACTATTCTTCATCCTAGATGATATTGCGTGCCCAAGGTGGTCTTCATCTATCGAGGTGGATCTACCGTTCTCTTTATATTCTTCTAAAGCTCTTTCTTTCGCCACGGCATCTTTAACCTGAGAAGCTCTGGGTTCCTCTTCTGAACTATCATTACTTGTTCTTCGGAATGATCTACAAGTCAAGTTCAGTTGCATGATTAGAAACATCTCATAATTTCCAAAACATATTAATAGTGACAAATATATGTCACATAGCCATGTAACTATTTTAGCCAATGCTACAACATTCATTCATATCCCATGCACATACAATAACTTCTAGATTCCTTCCACCCCAATGTTATTAAGAGTGTGTACTACTCCTAATATGCCAGCAAATAGGTTTCAATCTAGATTAGTAGCAATGGAATGTTGTACAACATCATTGACTTCTTGCCCATCATGTGCAATTCAGTAGTATAAATGCAAATACTCAAACATGCATAACACATCAACTGAATATAAACAGATGCACAACCAAACAATATCACGAAATCACAATTGAATACTTATCTTTATTTGTTTGGTGGGTAGACTCCTTGAGCCTTCAGCTTCATATCTTCTTATCCATCTTAGCATTTTGGATAAGAGGTTCTTCAATAGTTGACTCCTTAATATTCCTCATCGCTTGAGGGATCTTCTTTGAATCGTGAGAGATTGATCTTCAGTTGCTCCCATATTACCTTCTCTTATTATGAGTCGAGCTTCTTCTTGTGTGCAATCTTCCTAGAGTGTGCTGAAGGTAATCAACTTCCTTTTGGCACACATTCCTCGAATGAATGAATCTCATGATCTTGGGAGGCCATTCAAGGTGGTTATAACAATCTCTTATTCTTTTTCGATTGCTTCATCATAGAATCGAACACTTCCTTTAGCCTTAGCCTTATCTCCCTCTGGCTCTTAGAACTTCTTTATTGAAATACTGATTCAAGTCATTTTCTTCAAGGATCACGGAGGTCCTATACTTCCATATTCAGAAGTTGTCAGCTTCACCAAGCTTGTCATCAAGCTGGGTGTGATTAGTCACTTTGAAATGAGGACCTCAAATGTAAATAGCAAGAATTTAGATCTTATCGATTTGAGGTGTCTGACCTGGTTCTGGAGCTGGATGATCTAGGGTTTATTAGAGAAACCCTAATTTTTCAAACTTGGAATTTCAAATTTCTGATTTGACAGAAAGATTGGCCTCTTCAAGGCGAGCTGTCCAATGTACTTCTTTTTTGAAAACAATGGTGGGAAGGTACCGGAATAGTAAGCCCTAGTTTTCTAATTTCTTCTGCAGAAATGTTTGAAATTGATTCTGTTGTATCTCTGAAGTTTCAGATCCTTACAGTCTAAAATTTTTCACTGAGATAGCCTGATATGTCTTCTTTCCAACCCCACAGGTTAGAGCAGAAATGGATTCTCCAAGGGGGACTTATGCTGATTTTCCCAAGGTGACTGTTTTGGGGACTGTTCAACATAGCGAACTTGTACGGACTTCCACGTGTCACTGTTTCACATTGTGGGTCTAAAAAGCTTACCATAGAAACTACAGTTTGTGCCCTACCAGCAATATCTTGCGAAATTTTGTTTGGACCTTCCTAGCTCGAGATATAGCAAATCTTTCTCGGTCACCTGTTTACGACTGTATTCTGGAGGAGGCGGGAACTCTGATTTGGAGGAACCATATCTCTTGAAGTATAGCGAATCCGAGGCTGAAATGTTTATACAAGGTACAACAATAATTTCTCTTCGGCCTGTAAACGTTTCGGCTTCTAAGCCTTCTCCAATCTCGTGTTATAGCAAAATTTCTAGAATGACTAAATTCAGTCTTCTAGGGTTTTCAGGCATGAAACCCTAATTTCCATTAGCTGCCATTACAGCTGTATTTCGGCTGTACAGTGAAACTTATCTGATTCAGAAACTGCTACCACCAACAGATGCGCCCTAGTGAGGCGAGTTAGCCTAGCCCTCCTTCCTTGATGATCTGTGGAGAGAACACCTTCGACTAGGAAGCCCTAGTTCCCGCTGTTGCACAGTGCCTTCTTTCATAGAGGCTTTGATACCATGTTAGTTTTTCTTAAGATCTGATTAGATTATCTAGGATCTTTATCTGAAAGAATAACAAGTACAACAAAATGCATTAGATATAAAAGATACATAAGACAAAGATTTTCATCGGGGAAACCATAAAGGAGAAAACCCCGCAAACTTCTTCAGAATAGTAAGATGATCAAAAGCAGTGACAAGAAATGTTCAACAACTATCTTTCTCTCCTCCTCTGACTGTCTCTCTCTCTCATGCGCCTTAGAGAGTGTGTGAGGTGTGTATAAATGAGGGAGAGCACCTCCTTATTTTACCCTTTCAAGTCACTGACCAAATATAAAATTTGAGCCTACATGTCATCTCACATGGGGCCCACTTCTCCTAGAGAGACCACAATTACATATTACATGATGTTCATTGGGGACTATTGCCTCGTCTTACAATGGAGGTTGTACCTCAAGGTCTAGACACAATTTAGACATCTCGTAAAGGGGTAACACACATCCCCAATGGGGGTACAACAACATACAATGATAATATACATCAGAATATCTTCCAAAGTTACAAATACATCAACATAGACAAGTCAACTCACTCTTCTATAATAAATCACCCTTGTTACAAAGCACTCCCACATCGAGTATTCTATGTGACCTCTAGCCTTCAGACACTCATAGTCAATCCACATGTCTAGATAAAGGCTAAGCATTTGAGCATCAACGTTTTCTTAATCAGGGGTTTTTCAATAGTATCTTTGATCTTTGATATGCACTCTGATTTTCTTGTGTCTCTACTATCTAGTGTGTTTTTCATGCGTAGTAAATCTCACTTTCACTAGTTTGACTTTGTAGGGAAGAGGGACACGCTACCTCACTTGGGCGAATCGTTTCTACTTGGTACTTTGTTGAAATCACTTCAAATTTATTGAGCCAAGATAAATAATCATTTGCAAGGCATCTACAAGATTTTCTAGGTAAGATCTACTAAAAATATCTTGTTTAAAATTTTTATTCTGTTAGTTTAAAATATTCTCTAGCGAAACCCTCATTTAAATCTCTCATTTATTAGTTTAGTAGGTTCTAGTTTGCGTCGGTTTATGAAACTTAAAACCCACCTTGGAATAAATATAAAACCCCGAAGTTTAAAATTTCATGATCATCAGACTCCATTTTCCCATCCAATAGAATGGTTTACTTTTTAAGGGAAGACGCCCTCATTGGGAGAAGTGGTTATCTTCACTTCCGCAATTTGGGTATTGCTAGTTTCACCTCCAATTGTCTAATCTTACACCTAGCAATCAATCTGAGTGTCTAATTTTGATTAATTTCACTTGTTACCCCTAGATCCCAATTTCCATACTCAAAACCATAGGGTAAATTGGGGCTTTTCACATAGACACTCGTTTTCTCTTAGTAATTGTGCCAAACTCTAATTAACTATTCTACTAAGAGATATAATCAAGTTTCCCTGGATTATTTATTTGCATTCCTTATTTTTAGGGTAATCTTGGTTATAGGGACGCCCCCAGGCTTAGTATCTACACTGAGCTTGAAGTGTCGATATCCTTGACTGGCGTAACATCTGAGTTCTTTCATAGGTCTTGGATATTGTAGGTCACAACTTTAGTTGCCTTTCTCCTCTGTCAGCCTCTATAGGATTACTCTACGAGGCAACTGCAAGAATCGTGATAGCATAAACCATAGAAAAACCCCTATTAATTTATCATCACATCTCTGAGTAAATTATTGACACTTTAAAACTTAGAGAGGCCTTGAGTTGATGGGTTCCTCCTCCATGAAATGTACCAAAGTGTTAATTGCTAAACCAAAATTCTCTAAACATGCCAACATTGTCAAGGAAGAGGAGCATACTATGGCGTTAGCCATTAGGAGCATGCTATGTCATCCATTAAAACACCATGAAGAGAACTCATCCACCAACTATTAGTAGCAACCCAACATCAAATCAATCAAAGGAGAGCAACATCTCTAAGCCAAAGCTCATATGTACCTAGTCCATCAAATGAATCACCCTGCAAGCTCGATATTTGTTGCACCAAAGAGGTGCATTCTACAGTCTAGTAGGGGAGAGATGTGTAACTCCTTCCGTGCTCATCTTAGAGTTGACATGTGTCTTTTATAAAAAATAATAAAAAATTATTAAAAATAAGTTGTGGGTTAAATTATATTTAAATTATTTAGAATTGCATATATATAAAACAACATAAATTAAATAAACTAAAACCATAAAAAATAAATTACACATTTCTACTATAAAAAAGGGTTTGCACCTTGAGAGATTTGATCCCTCTCGGTGCTTGGTAGATCCCCTTTTAGATGGATCTATGTTGGTGATAAAATCACAAGTGTGGGGGGTTCAAAATTGAAGGGGGATAGGGTATGTACACCTCCATAGACTTTAGCAGTCAAATTTGTTTTGTGGAGGGGGTCCCTTGTCCCACAAACAAGGGGGTCTCATTCACCAATTTGGTGTCTGGCTTGACTGTGACCTTTAAATTAGATTATAATATGAGGGGTAACAAATATATATATATATATATATATATATATATATATATTATAAGAGCCACTATAGGATGCTTTCTCCAAGGGCTATCATGACTTTCTTTAGTGCTGCCATTTTTTTCTAGGTAATTATCCCGGGGAAATTCCCTAGGAACTTCCTCTCTTTTCGTGGATGGTACCCAAGGTAAACCCTAGATTCTTCAGGGCGCAAGTCCAAGTCAACAATAATAGTCAAGGCTATTAGAACAATATATTGATTATGAACTCAACATGTCACTTACGGGAATAGAACTTAGGGAGAGGATAAAATTCCATCCTACAACCACTTGGGCTAGACCAAATTGACTCCTTTATTGCTGCCATAGCTTTTCAAGCACGATCATTGCTGTGTTGGGAAGTCACTCATTTTTCGGAAAAGAGTGCCTAAGTTCCAATTCAGAATAAAGTCATATTTAGAAGTTGGAAGGACATCGTTCCTTGGTGAAAATGCGATCTTTGTTAGATTTTTATCATTTAAGCAATATGATCTTAGGATCTTATCTGAGAGAATAACATGCACAACAATAATCACAAGAGACAAGAGACACAAAGAATTTTCCTCGGGGAAACCATAAAGAAGAAAACCCCGCAACTTCCTCAGAGATAGAATGAGCACCAATGGCAGCAGTAAAACCCAAAGACAGAAAAAGATGATCTCCAACAGCTGTTCTCTCTCTCACTTATGTGAGCACTTCCCCTCTCACTCATGCGCCCTAGTTGAGTGAGTGTGTGATAAATAGAGAGACTCACTCTCTATTTATACTAATTTCCAACTTGACATTAACTCACCAGGGTCGACTTTTCTAGGAGAGTCTAACAACCCTAGTGCCCCACAACTGCGGGGACTTTAACCCTTGATCAATAAGGAGGGTTACCCTCTATGACTTTACATGACTTGTTTACATTACTGATTCTCCAGATAGGAACATCGGGGCATGACATGACTCAATTACATTACTGATACTTCCCGATAGGAACATCGAGGTACAATACATAAGATATACAAGTGAATACATTCCGAAGTTACAAATACATCAACACTCCCTCTTAACTAGGAAGGTATTCTCTTGACACAATTCATTAGCACAAGTCTCCTTCTCTGGATAAAGTTTAGATCATCATCAACGCTGGATCATCACTGGATCATCATCGAAACTGGATCATCACTGGATCATCACTGGATCATCACTGCTTCCGCTATCTCGATCAATTGGTGCTATCTCTCAATTCTACTCGTCATAGGAAGTTCTACAGAGCCAACCCTTTTTCATTCTGGTTGTAGGCTTAGCCTCCATGTAGGTCTTCATCTTCTTTAGCACTTATATCTTACCATGGGAGGAACACATCCAACAACCATGTCAGAAAGGCCCGCTCAACATTCACATCTGACCATGGGAGGAACACATCCAACGACCATGTCAGAAAGGCCCGCCCAACATTCACATCTGACCATGGGAGGAACACATCCAACAACCATGTCAGAAAGGCCCAGCACTCACATCTGACCATGGGAGGAACACATCCAACAACCATGTCAGAAAGGCTCTGCACTCACATCTGACCATGGGAGGAACATATTCAACATCCATGTCAGAAAGGCACACAGACTCATCACTTCCCCTTGGAGGGAACCTCAATCTGGAGAACACCAAGCTTCTCCCTGAAGTACTCAAACTTCACTCTGGCTAATGGTTTGGTCAACACATCAGCTATCTGCTTGTCTGTCGCAACATACTGGGGCTTCACTGCTCCTCTCTGCACCATATCCCTGATATAGTGATATTTGACCTTGATATGCTTCGACTTGTCATGGAACACCAGGTTCTCAGACAACTTCACACAACTCTGGTTGTCGCAATATATACAAGTAGCATTGAATTGGAGATCAAATAATCAGATATTAGTTTCCTAAGCCACAAAGCCTCACAACTAGCCGAACAAGCTGCGCCATACTCTGCCTCGGTTGTACTCAGTGCCACGCAGGATTGCTTCCTGCTAAACCAAGAGATCACACCTGATCCCATACTGAAGCAGCACCTCGAAGTGCTCTTCCTCTCAATGGCACTGCTTGCCCAATCTGAATCCACATGACCCTCCAGGTTAGTCTTCTAATTCGCTTCATACTTGAGCCCATACTCAACTGTACCTTTCATGTACCTCAATGCATGATTTGCAACCATTAGGTGAATATGTCTCAATGTGTTCACAACAAAACAAATATTTGGTCTAGCATTCGTCAGGTACATCAAGGAACAAATCATTTGACGATACATCGTGGCATCAATCATCTCTGATGAAGTATTACTCAATAGCTTCAGGTTCGATGCCATAGGTGTAGTCATGGCCTTGCAGTCCATCATCCTGAACCTCTTCAAGATCTCCACTGCATACTTCCCTTGTCCAAGGGAGATTCCATCTGCACAACTTCATGCCTAGAAAGTAGTGCTTCATATGCAAGTCCTTCATCTTGAACTTGGCAGCAAGTCTCCTTCTTGCAACTTTAATGAGTTCCTCTTTTCTGTCAGGAACAAGTCATCGACATATCACAAGAGCATCACTGGTCTTCCGCCTTCAACCTTGAAGCAAAGGTTGGAATATGCTTTACTCGCAGTAAATCCTAGATCCATCAGTAAGCTGTCCATCTTGTCGTACCATGTCGAACCTCAGGATCTTCTGCAGTCACTCCCTCTGAAGTGGAGCATCATTCTCCCTCTCAAGATGGATCAAGTGGAGCCACATAAGTTGACAGAGTTTTGGTCCCTGCCTCTCAAATCCATGACAAATCTCAGAAAATCGAGACAACTTTCCCTAGAGATCTTATGTCACCAGTTGGATCCTAGAATTGAAATAAGTATTCCATCACTACTGCAGCTCCTCTAGTCACTATTTCTTGCATCCACGTCATATGTATGCCATTCATCTTGCTGAAGGAATCCAATTGCTAGCCTTCATGGTCAACGAAAGCCTTCTTGTGCCAGATGAAGAATACGATCTGTTGTTGATTCATGGTAGAAGTTGAACCCTGACATTTGTCCTTGTTCTTGATTCAAGGACAAAGTATCTTGAGCAGGGTTGACATGTATTGAACCTAATTATAGCCTAATTGTATGTAATAAATAATTATTAATCATGCACCCTATTCTAAGGTCACGATTTTCATTGGTATCCATCTCTTCTCTTCTATATATACGATCATGTTGTACTTGTATTCACATCATTCTTCATATCAATTTATATCTTATTATCCTGTTGGATTTTATGGGATTTTTGTCCTTTTTATGATGGGTCCACGTAATAACCATTTGGTTCATTACATAATATGTGACTTATCTATGATTTTTCGAAAGACATTTCTAAACTCATGCGTGGTTTTTAATCCTAGAAAATCAGGGGAAGGAAGGGGAGTTTTAGCCGTACCAGCACCACTGAAGGAATTTCTTCTTCTGAATCAAATTGCAATTTGCAGCGACCATCTATTTTTAAATTTGAAAAGAAAGGAAAGAAACCCTTTACCAGAATAAAAGAATTTCTTGTTTCTCTTTCGTAAAGGGATCCAATGCTGTTTCATCCTTTTCTTGAAGGTTTTTGGAGCAAGTTAAGGTCCCACAAGCTTTCCAATCATGGCATTTCAGAGAGTATAGAGATATTTTTTGGGGAGCCCTTGAAGAGACTTTTAGACAAGGGGGATTGGAACTCAACTGGATCTTTAGACTTTTTGAATGCAGCATTTGCAAGAGTGCAAAATGCAGCTGAGCAGAATGGGGAGGGAGATGGGCAGAGTAGTAGGAAGGGGATTGGGAGATCTGCCCATTGGCAGCCATTGAAGAAACAGAAGAGCAGAAACCCAAAAAAACTTGATGAGTTTTTAGGAAATTATGACATTGGTGTCTTTTTTTGGTAAGTGTTCAATTTTACTCTTTTGGTATGCTATGACTTGAAATTGGTCTTTTTGCTGTAATGCCTGGATTTACCTCTAAATCGCTTGAGAATATGAATGAGTTAGATACACTGTGAGGCAGGATTCTGGCTAAAATCATGGTTTGTCCATTATGAAACCTAGGTCTTCTCTTCTCTGAAAATTTTTCACTTGTTTCAACTCTATTTTTCCGAGTCATTTCTACAGCTCTTCCTCAATATGTAGTCAAATATTATCAAGGAATGATTTCTTGTCATGTTTCCAGCCACATTTGCATCAATCAACATTTATCTTTATTTCCACATACCGTAGACGCTTGTTAGTACTCCAAATTTTCAAGTGCATATACATATTTTCAGCATCAGTGCATATACATATTTTCAGCATCTTACTGTTTTCCAAAGAATTGAATGACTTGTTTTCAGAGTCTAAATATGGATATATAACACATTAAATGTTAGCAGGCATTGCATTCAACAAATCATTTGGTTATTTAACATTCTGCTTATAGAAATTCCTGCGTAATCAGAATAGTTCTCCGGATGTCTTGTAGAGTGTCTTAAGATTTAGAAGGGATTCCTTTTGATTTGGTTTCACTTGTGCAGTGGGAAGAACTTCGTGGTGAGTCAGAGCAGATGGAGTTCTTGAGAACACTTCTGAAAGATGCTTTCTGAAGAGAATGGGGGTTCAGGGGGTACTAAACAAACTTGGAATTGCACGCAATCTGAAGGAGCCCTTTGCATGTGTTTTCTTTGGAATCATCTCTTTGCAATATACAAAGGTATATATCTGTATTTGTTTCACTGCCAGCGTGTAGTTTATATCATTATATGTAGGCTCACATGTTTCCTAAGCAATGACTCTTAAATCCTTGCCAAATGACTCCTATGATTTACAGTATTTGAAAAATTACATACTCTGTACTCATTACATTGGAGCTTGTGCTGTTTTTGGCAGGACTTTAAGGAAGTTTCACCTTCCTGATTTGGATTTATTAGATCATCATGATTTATTCTTAAATTGTAAATTGAACTACTTTATATATGTTTTTGCAGTAATGACCTGGTTAATTATATTTCATGATTTATTCTTAAATTGTAAATTTAACTACTTTGTATGTTTTTGCAGTAAAGACCTGGTTAATTATATTTTCTTAGCCTTTTGGAGACATAACCGGGCCTGAGATTTTTGTTCGATGTTGTACCTCGATCTATTCATCAACTCATCTCAACCTACACTTTCAAGAGCTGCAGTTCCATTGCATACGCAATTTTGACTTATTAGATTCACCTTATTTAAAGTTGTTTACATCCAAAGTTGGTACAATAAATTACTTCCAATCAAGAAATGGCAGCCAGAAACTAAAATATATTCCTATGTAAACAAAATATGGCATTTTAATTTATTGCAAGTTGCCTTGGTTAATAAATTACTTCCAATTAAGAAATGATAGCCAGAAAGTAAAATATATTCCCTATGTAAACAAAATATGGTATTTTAATTTATTGCATGTTGCCTTGGGTAATGTATTATTGTACTAGTACGAGGAACTGATGCAATAATTCACACGTCCTTTATCTACTTGTTACATTTTTAAAATCCTATTTTCCTGGTAGAAGCGTACATAGTCACGATGCTTCATACTAGTGTCAATGGTCAATATGTCTCCTTCAGGTTTGCACCTTTGCTAACTTGGCCAAAGAGTTAATGTCGTAGAATATAGAGTCGTAAGTGTAGCGCAGAGAGCTGGTCGTCAAACATAGATCACTCAGTTATCGTCGATGTCTCGAGTTTAATCTTGTACAGATACAATTAACAATCATATTATTAATTTCTAGATGGAAGATTCATAAATTGTAATTTTTCCTTGTACGCTTGATTAAAGCTTTCTTAAATTGTAATTTTTTCTTGCACTTGATTAAAGCATCCTCGAGAGATTGTAACCCAGGGGAATAATACTTACGAATCAAAGTAGCTGCAATTATGTTGATGCACGATAAATCTGTCAACTTTATGTGAATGTTGAATTACGGTAAACACACACACATTGAATTAAAGGTCGTCTTTTTAATCAATATCAATATCGAGTCTTTAAGATTGTGTGCAATTTTCTTAATATTGCAATAGAAATTTAGAGAGACACCCATCAATACTAGAGAGTCAATAAAGAGCCCGAGCCAGGTAACTTGGTATCAGTGTCCACCTTTTTTCCCATGATAGATAAAATTTACGAGAGTGAGTTTTGAACTTTGCGAGGTCGAGAAAACCTGTGTGGAGCGAATTCCAAATAGTAAGAAACAAAAGTCTGGAATATTGTGGCTAGAGAGCGATTATGAAACCGGACAAGGGATGGGCATAAAGAAGAGTATCCTAGTCAAACTGGATGCATGGAGGCCGAGTTCAAAGTCTACAAAGACAATATGATGATCTTCTAAATTTTGTTGAAGAAATTTTTGATGCGACTTATGTTGAGAATTTCGAACAGTAGTTCAGACAGATATCGACATTACTACAAACAGTACAATAACTGATTGTACTAGAACAAGTTCGATCCTCGAGCAAGAAGTAGTGAATTATGGGCAATAGAGAACAATTAACTAGACATTAAGGTACGTCTTTGACACAATAGAGAAGTTCCAAATTGACAAGGGAACAAAATGTTGTCAAGTCAAAGGATACGCCAAGATCCTCTTAGAATGACAAGTTGATAAAGAAACCCCAATGCAAAGGTAGAAATCAACAAACAAGTCAATTGACGTTGATTATGTCAAAGCACATGACTAAGTCAAACATACATGATACGTCAATTGGGAGGCCTGATATGAAGAGATGAATCAAAATGACAAAGATGTCAACTAGGCTAATACATCCAAGCATGCGATGGAGACCATTAATGCTGATACAGCTAGACACATGACAAAGTTAATTAGATATCGAAAGTCGAAAGAAAACATAGAGGAATAAGGGCCTAGATTGACATAGAATTCAATTGGACCAGATAAGATCGAGAGTAATCATCTTGCAATTCTGAAGAACAACTCAAAGTAAAATCAGGAAGAAACAAAGTCGAAGGGTCACGACGCTTCTCCGAAGCACACTAGGTTCTCACACTTTGACAACTTCTAAATAGGTGAAACACCTCTATGAGGTACAAAACTAAAATATCCTGAAATATCCAACTTCCTTTTTACCAGGATAGCAAGCTCAATCGAATCTTCTATGAAACCATGTGGAAATTTTATGATTTGTGTAATTAATGCAACTTTTGAAATGCCCCCTAAACCTTGAGGTTTCCTAGATCTTTTTTTTTTGAACTCTCAAAGCTAAGTATGAATCTGAAATATGAATTTACAATATTAATTTCTCTTCTCTTCAACCCAATTTCACAAGGCAACCCAATAAAATAAATACCATTCAAGTGTACTTCAATACCACAAAATACAACACTTAGGGCACACTTTTCCAAGCACGTAAAAAATTTGAAATTTCTTATTATAATAGATTATAACAACATTAAAGATGTTCATTTATTTTCTAGATATGTGTTAAACCACTTAACTAATTCAACTCTTAGTTATGTCAATTTAGCATGCACAACCAGCACTAGAATTTGCTTAACCAAGAAGACACCATAAGCTGAAAATCAAATATACAAGTACACAATGTGAAAAGTTGTAACACTTTATATATCTATATCTATATCTATATCTATATATATATATATTACGTACATGTACATACCAACAACTTGTCACAAATTGGTACAAGTCAAGCTCTCAAAAACCCTAGCTAGAGAAATCATCAAAAAACACTAGCCACCGACGACTCCTAGCGAGGAACCATCCCTAGACAAATACGTTCTCTCCACCAAAGATCTTCCTTAGTACGTACACTTGCATCCCACAAGTGTATATGATCATCTCCTTCTCTTTTCTTCACAACAAGCACACCAAGTAACACAAGGGTTTTTAAATGCACAAAATTCTACTATTCTTTTTTAGCAAGAGCTATGAAAACAAATGCTTCTTTTGCTCCTTTAGGGTTATCCTAAACCCTAGTCTTCTTTGTCTCCTTAGTGTAAACCCTTAACCCTAGTCTTCTCGTTAAATTCCCTCGAAAGCCGTAGCACTCAAGACAAATAGAGAAAATATGAATGAAGTAGAGTAAAATTAGACAAGTTTGCCATAACTCTCACATTGTTAAGTATGTGATTACATTAGTGAACAATCATAAAGTGGATCAAGTCCACAATAAACAACCTATCTAAAGCACTAAGTAAGCCCACATGTGGAACACTCCAACTCCAAGTGACACATGTCAAGCTCCAAGGGGAGCATGTCCAACAACCAAGGGTCCAAGGCTTAACACTCCACAAGATGTGTCCAATGATCATCCTCCAGAAGCCTCCAATGCTCCCTCCTAAGCCATGTGATATTTTGGGTGCATCACACACAGATGATCACTCAAGCCAAGTGTCCCTCAAGTTAAGTACATGCCTCCATTCAAGCAACCAAGTGTCCCCATGCCATCCAGGGATCAACACCCTCGTCCAAGAAGACCAATGCTCCTCCTTCAAGGTAAGGCATCCTTACAAACAAGCAACCAACCTCCATGTGTGTGCCCCATGAAGAAAGCCACTAGCCACATGGGTATTCGTTGCCTTAAGGAAGTACACCACATAAGCATCCAATCAATGCATATCAATCCAAGAGGAAGCTATCTCCAATGTATATGTCCATAATAGAACAACCAAGGGTAATTAACACTCTATGCACCCCATATCACATGAAGCACCCCCATGCACAATGTAAACACTTTTGGAGTAATCCTTAAAGCTAACACAATAATATGACTTATTCAAAAGGTCCTATAGTTCAACATCCCAAACTATTGTTTCTTTGATTCCCACTTAAGCATTTGTTAATGTTTGTCCTTTAAACAAAGAAGTTTTCGGTGCTTTTTCTCCTTCCAACCTTTCTATTGAGATTCACCATGTGCTTGATCCTTATACAAAGCAATGTGATGGCTCTCAGGGTTGTCAAGTTCAACAAAAACAAAGGTCTAAAAAATATGGGACTCCTCAAAGTGGAATTCAGGGGTTGTTGAGAAAGAACAAATGGGTTTCAAGTAAGGGGGCCAAAGTATTGGGTCTAGTTAGTTCAATCCAAGAGAGGGTATGCGAAATGTTCACATTTAGGTGGCTTCCATTAATGATGGAGCTTGTGGTCCATCGCAACATGTTTAAGGTATATGGGAGAATATTATAGGTACTACTGAAGATCCTTTTTTGGAGCTTCTTGTTGCTCCTTTTGTGTTAGCCCCCAACTCCTCTTCTTCCAAGGTTTCTCCTCATTCGTTTCTTGAGATTCTTTAGTTAGTGTGTGCCCCTCCCACCAAGGACATACTTGTCAACAATTATTTTGTAGTCCTTAAGCAGTGACTTGACTTGAGCTGGTCCATGATCTATAAATTTTGGCTTGGAAGGTTAGGGGAGCATTTGGGGACGTCAAATGGTCGATTGCGATATGCACCATGTCTAATATTCGTTTGTCTATGCTCCTCCCTAAAAAGTTAAATATTTTTTGGGTTTAAGTTGTGTTTATCCAAGATTAGATTGGAGAGCATGTATATGTAGATCATGAGGGTAAAGGGAGATATATTTGCATTATTTCCTCATGGTTGGTCTTGCATATTCTTGATAGACTTGAATGGAGTCTATATCTCATTGTTGCTGGATAACTATGATTTTATTAGGGAGGGTGTGGGGTTTCTATTCGATGTATGACTCCAAGGACCCCACAGGTCGCATGGACTTGTGTTAGTTGGCACAATCTTTCCCATTGGTTGAATGGGTCACTGAGAGAGATTTTAGTATGGTTTAATGGGATGGTCATTGTTTTGGATGATGTGATGCAAGGATCCATGGTGAAGAGCAATAGCCATGCAATAATTGTAAAAGATTGCTTGGTTTATCCTATGTTGTTTCGGGTGAAAAGAATCTTGCATTGACAAAGTGGTACCTCTGGTCTAATTGTGGTATTCATCATATATAGGCTAGGTTAGACAAGGTTTATGCATGTTTGCGTGCTACTGCATTCTCTTCTCCTAATGAATGTAATATGCATGTTGACTTTACTAGTATGGGATTTGATTAATTTCCCATCTCTACTTAGATGCATATTGGTAGTGATTGTCCCAATCAAGCTTAATGTCTTTTTTCTTGAGTTTGTCAATGGTAGGGATACGGTTGCATTGATCTAGTTCCCCCCCACCCTCGTTGGGAAGAGTGGTTAGTTTTCTTGGTGGGAGGCAACTATTTTCTACACAATTAAGTTCCTTTAGGGTTGGGTTGAGATGGTTGCATGACTTAAGATAGGTTATGAAACTAAACTGGCATACTCCCTTTCAAGTTGTGCGACAATATGTGGAGTTGGACCCCTTTAATCATTTGTGCCAACAAATGGCCGGAGGGATGTAATTGCAGATATATGGGTTGAATCTAGTATAAGGCCAAAGGAGATAACATCCTGAGGCATATGCACTCATTGGATGAGGGAAATGTGCCTAAATTTTATTTTCAACAATTAAAACACAAACACAAACACAAGTTTGAGCGGGTCCTCACCTTACAAGACCTTAGTGGTAACCTTATGGAAGATGAGGTGGATATCTAATAGACCTTTGAAGATCATTTTCAATGAATCTTCACTTCTCTGGGTTTTAATCCTTTATGGGAGGGTGCCATGGAGCTTGTCTATTAGGTTGTTCATCGCAAGTTGAGGCCCTTATGAAGACTTTTATCTCTAGAGGGATTGTGTTGGACGCATCGACATTGCCAAAAAGGATATCGAGAACAAGAAATCCTTTGGCCCTGATGGATTTTCAATTGAATTCTATAGATAGATGTGGCATATGGTGGGCCCTACTTATTTGAAGGTGTGCCATGAATCTATCAAGGGAGGAGGTATGGGGGATTTGGTTATTATTCGAATAATCAAACTCATTCCTATGTGTGTTAAATGAGATTTGGTAGGTCCTTGGTGGTCCATTATCTTGTTGAATGTCTCTTATAAAATACTTGCCAATGCACTTGCACTGGTACATATGGCTCAAAAGTTCCACGAAATATTCCCATGAATAAGTGAAAATCAAAATTTTTCGTGGATAAACAGATAATTTTTTTGGAAAGAAATTGTTCCGCCCCCTATAATCGTTGCAGTAGAGAGAGAGATAGCGTTTTGTCTCTAAAGAGACAAATGTTCATGGCAAGAGTGACATATATGAGTTGTTTGTCGTTGTAGCAACAAAAATATAACACGTGCAATATCAACGGTCAACATAGTAATGATTATTGACTTTTTGTTATTGTTGAAATTTGATCGTTGTGCATTTTCGCTGGATCCGCCACGATCATTGATCTATAAATACATGTTCTTAAGACACATTTCAACAAATTATTTGCTATAGTTACAACAAATTTTCTGTTGATTGTTCGATCTGTGATTTTAAGAGTCTTGTACTGGTTTAACACGTCGATTTTTTGATCTCCTTTGGTTTCCAGGTTAGTATTTTTAAATCCTTTGTCTCCTTTAATAATGTGTAGGGTCATACATAAAGTGAGTCGACTATTCATTTTCTCCTCAATACTAATGCTTATATAGATTTGCCGCTTAGAATTTGATAGAAATAACATGATCTATTTTTAAAGATCATGGAGGGACATTTACTAATTAGATTTTTCACTTTCCATGTCATGTCCTTTAATTTCCTGTCTCCTTATATCTATCTATCTATCTATATATATAATTCAATTTACTTATCTATTGATTGAGTTGTTTTTTGTTCTTATAGGCTATTAGAATGTCAAATAAATATACTTGGGAAGAAAATAATAAGAGGTATGTTGAGTTTAAGGCAACATTGGAGGCGAAGGGTAATGTAAAGTGTTATTTCCCTTGTAATGATTGTAGGGGTTTGCAAATGAGACGAATTTTAAGAACAACAGCTGGAAAACATTGTAAGGAGAAAGGGCACGCTGAAGCGGGGAATGAATATCATCTCTTGGTAAGACGTTATTCATTACATAATGTACTTCTTATAATAGTAATGATCATGTATTTACAAAATGTTTTATCATTTTAAATATATGTGTTGTGTATTATACACTAATGTTATTGCATTGTTTGTAAATATAAAGACAATGCCCCCTAAATGTCGACGGCCAGAGAGCTATTTGCCACATAATAATAGAAATATTACTTTATAATTTGAGGAACATGGAGATCATAATATTGAATATTGAGTTATTAATGATCCTATGGACGAAGATGACGTTATTGATACAAATGTCGAAGATGAGATAAATATATTGATCCAAGACACATTTGCTCCATTGGATGAGGACAACCTCTAGGATATTCATGATGTTCTTGTACTCGAGAAGTCCCAACGTCTTTATAATTGGCCGACAACAAATATTCTATCTGCTATATTGTTGTTGGTGAACTTGAAGGTTTTGAATGGTTTATCAAACAATTGTTTCACACAGCTCCTAAGGTAATCAATGTATTGATTGCATCTTCACATGCTATCAAAAGTCAACTATTTTTCTCTATTTTTAGTGTTAATTAATTCATAATTTATGTGTTGGTAACTGTAATTACTAATTAATTCACAAATAAAGTTCTCAATTCTCAATATAAATTGTCAACCCAGAGAAGTCTGGTTATTTCAAAGGGAACTACGCAAAATATATGCATGAACACACAGTAACTGATAATCATAAATCATCATGTTCATTCAAAATAAAACCTTGCAACCTAATACTATGTTCTACCACTGATCAATCCAATCCTTAATGCTAATTCAATCTTCAAAAAATAAAAATATTCACAAGCCTTCAAATCACAATAATTCAGAGAATATCTAGATAGTTTTACTTTTGTAGGAAGTTAAATCCAATCTACTGTTGTAAGGAAAGTTGTTTTGTAATTAAACAACGAAACAATAATTTCATTCAATAAAATCACACATCACTACCAGTCTCAGCAACAAAAGAAGATAAACATTAATCAAACCAGGTGACATAATACAAGTGTAACCACAAGCATTCTCGAATTTGATGACACACTGCTACAAATAAATTCACACATTCATAGTCGACCATTCAACAGTTATATTCTTATTTAACCAAGTGTTTAAACAACTCAATAGGAGATGTAAATAATAACTCAAAACATACGGTTGCATCAACTAAGAAAGAGACGTAAATAGATCAGGAACTAATACACAACATATCAGGAAAATTTTAATACACAATAGATCCAAAAAATTCTAACAGAGACGCCTTACAAATTAGGAGGAACTAATACACCATAGATCAAGAAAATACTTCCACTTTCATTGATAAAATAAGTCAAGTACACAACTTCTCCACCATTGTTACAATTGTTATTTGTTTAGTAGTCCCTTCATGGACAACTTGATTCTCTTTAAATACTAAGGATGAGAAATTGGGATCCTTCAAATTCAGACAACCATGAGGATCGAAGATCCCCAGGATGTCGAATCAATATCCAGAATAGAAACAGTTACATCATAGTATTACAATAACAACAAATAACGTTTCATAGTCATTTATGATTTAAGAGATCGAACTAATCCAATTCTTTATAAATATCAATGAGCCACGTAGATGAATAGGTTGACCCATCCTGCAACAACCCTGAGCTATTGCCCAAAAGAAGTGGAATTGCATGCCCATAGCTTTCCTTTCCCATTTGTATTTGTTAGAATAGTAGATTCAAGCTAAACTAGTAAACCTATCTAAGCAACCAACAACATATCGTAAAAGATAAGAACATGAAAAAAAAATGACAAGAGAACACCAATATACATGGTTAACCATAATGGGTTACATCCATAGGTGTTATAGCTCAAAATGACACATCTCTGCCCATGACCACTTTCCCATGATTCTGTCGCATGTCGACACTTCCATGACGACACTTCATGAAAGTCATTGAAAGTCACTGAAAAAACACCTAACTTCGAGGACCTATATCTTGAATTCTATAACTTCGTTTGACCTCATCTCTGCACCATTGGAAAGGTATTTCTGTTAGGTAAAAATTTCTAGAAGACACCAAAGTCTTAAAATCCCTAGAAATACCCTAAAAATGAGTTTTTTGATGTGTACACGAGTTTCCTTAAGAAAATCCGCGTACGTACGCGAATTGCTATATATAATAGTCGTGCACGCCTTAAATACGCGACTTTCTACATTGCAACCCGTGTATACCTCCTCGTGTACACGACTGTTGTTTTTTCAACCTGCGTACGCCTCCTGAAAATGTCAAAAAAATACGTATTTTGAAATTCGGGTATTTTGGGTAGTTATGCAACTGACTCCTTCAGTTGTAACTACTTTGTCTTTGACCCTAACTCTTCATTAAGCATATAAATAGAGGTAAGGAGGTCTATGAGAGAGGACTGGAATCTTTGCATCATTATGTTGGAGGAATTGGGACTCTCTTTGCCCACACCTTTGCCCTAGAATCTTTCTCCTGGTGTTGCAGAGCTTGGAGGCCGAGTTCCTTGGAGAAGAGAAGCAACATAACCAGATCAAGGTTTCGTGAGGTGTTGAACTTGAAGAGAAGGTATATTTGTACTTGTTTTCAAGATTAATAAAGATGTGATGTCCTTCTTCCCAAGCCATTGTTCAATGTATGATTGAATCTCTGTTTATGATTAGATGTTGATGTTAATCAGATTATTATTTCATGTTTCTTTGATTATCATTAATTTATATGTGGTCATATTGGTTTGGGGAAGGTATAATTCGTTTTGCAGGTCTCTTGGAGCAAGAAGAGTAAAACGAGGATTTAAGGGCTACTTGGATCAACCTTCGTTTGACTAAGGTATGAACCATTCTAATCTCTGAAACTTGCTTATATATACTTGCAGAACCATTTGCATCCACCTTTCAACCCCAGTGCGTTGATGGCCTCTTAAACCCTAGCCATATGATACTTTCCTTTACAACAGAACTGACGATTCCGCTGGGGAGAGCCTTGTCTATTTAGGGTTTATCTGTCTTTCTTTCAGTCTTTTGCATTGTTTCAGGTCCTTCTTGCCACTTAGGAACACTTTATAAGTCTGATAGCATACTTCGCCTGCCTTCCTAAGGCAGTTTTTGACTTTTTTGGGGATTTTTTCCACCCATAGGCGAGTTGCAAACTGGACAGTCGCGTGTTTGGTTTGGTACATACGACTTTCTATACTGTCAATCCGCGTATGATATACGACTTGTTAGCGGTACAACCCGCGTGTGCTTGTACATGTGACTTGCTGCATTTTCAACCCGCGTATGACACGCGATCTATCAGTACTGAAACTCACGTATGCCCCTTTAAACAGTGTTTTTTCCTCATTTTTGTGGTTTTTTCTGTTGTTGTGGGTTTTTTGGTAGGTCTTTTGGTGTCTTCTGCAGGTGCATGACTCCAAGGAGTTAGTGTCATCCTTTTTGGTTGTTCTTTATATATGTGGTAAGCCTTTTTACAACATTAGGGTTTGTTCTTTGCTCTTTCCCCCCACCTCCTTTGCTTGGTATGATTTTTTGGCTTATGTTTCTGGTCAGCCTCTGTTAGTAATCTTTGTCTGAGTTCAGAAGCTTGTTGGTGTTTGTTTCCTTCTCCTTTTTTTGGTTAACTTCACCATGCCAAAGTAGTTGACTTGTCTCTTATGCAAGCCTTCCTTCCAAGTAGGGTTTATACCGACTTTAGTTTATTCTAGAGTTTGTTTGGTGGTTGTATGCAAGCCTTCCTTTGGTTGCATGAGAGTTCCTTTTGCTTTGTTCTTGTCATTTGCATACTTTTGTTTGTAGGTAGTTTTTCTTTTGCATTTATAAAAACAAATAAAAAATACATATACTTGTTTAATATGCATGTAGATTAGGGTTTTGTCTTTAATACACTGCATATCATTATTTTTGAAAAAAATAAAAAAGAATTTGTTCTTTTGTGGCTTTCAAGTTTCTATTTGAAAAAGAAAAGATAATAGTTTTTGCTTTTTGCATTTCAATTCTCTTTGTTTAGTCATTTTGTTTCAACTTTGAATGAAAACACCACATAAGTTTCATGCCATTTACCCTCTGACTAAAAACAACCCTTGAAATAAACTATATAATTTAAAAATTACTAGTAAGTTTTATTTTATAGGGTCATACACCAACTAGCTCAGGCTAGACTAGTGGGATAGGGAGTTTAAACTCCCCACAAGTATAAAAATTCAGACGTAGTTGGCCAATCACTAGGTAAATCCTCTTCTGTGTTGATTGTATCTGGGAAGCTCCTCTCAAATGAGAGTTAAGCACGAGGCCGCGTAGAGACTTGGATTGAGGAGATAACCCTCCACTTCCTTGTCAAAGCGTGGACTAGGGTTTTTGCGCATCTGGGGATTCTATTTTAGACAGGGTTTTGGGCTTTTCTACCCTGCCCATGCGTACGAACCAAGCTTGCGACTATCCCCCCAGACTGTCAATATAGTTAAGGTAGCCTTTAGTCTCTTTGACATCTAGGGTTCATACACAGGTACACTGGAAGGCTATTTCTGGTTGACCTTGGACGGGCTTGGAATGTAACCCTGGTAGAAGGTGTGGGAGGGCAGTGGGTGATTCCTCCACTTGTGCCTGAGAACATCTACAGGGACGCCAAGTAACTGTCTATCAGATTTCTTCTGGAAAGCATATCTTATACCTATTTGTCTGTTTGGATTTAGGAAATTTTAGTGAGTGCTGTGTGGTTTGTTTGTACTTAGTGTGCCTTTAGGTGTGTGCTTTGTAATTTTGGTCTCCTATCAACCTCAGAATTTGTCTCCTAGTTTGAAACTATGTCTAACACCCCTTTGAACACCAACCAAGAGATACGCATGTTGGGAACTCCTTGTACTATTCCTATCACGGGGAATGCTGGTGTTCCCTTGATGGCCACCGTGAATCTACCTGGATTCACCCTAGGGATACCAATGTGGTTGTTTTCCACTCCAACTGTCCTGAATGCTCCTAGTGCTTCTCAAGTAAGCTCCTTATATCAAGGGAATCAAAAAACTGCTTCCCCTTCACCTGTAATTGATTCTCCTCCTCCTTCTACCTCATGCGATACAAGTATTGATACTAGTAACCAGCAGTCTAAAAGGAGTAAAATAAGGAGGAATATGAAGAAGGCACATAAGCAAGGGGGCACCCGTTCAACCTCTGCAAGTCAAGTTGAACCTCACCACCCAACCTTTGAAGTTCATGCTGGGGGCACTTATCCAACCTCTGCAAGTCATGTTGGATCTAAGCACTCAACCTCTGCAAGTCAAGTTGATCTTCACCATCCAGCCTCTGTTGATCATGCTGGTGGGATCCTTCCAACCTTTCCAGGTCATGTCGGATCTAGTCACTCAGCCTATGTAGTTCATGATGAGGGCACCCGTTCAACCTCTGATGTTCAAGTTGAACCTCCCCATCCAACCTCTGCAATTCATGTTGGATCCATCCACCCAACCTCTAAAGTTCATGTTGGGGGCACACACTCAACTGCTGCAAAGCATGTTGAGCTTAACCATTCAGCCTCTATTGTTAATGTTGGTGGTGCCCTTCCAACCTATGCAAGTCATGTTGGACCCAGTCTCTCAGCCTTTGCAAGTCATGCTCGGGGTAGTCTTTCAGCCTCTATGGTTCATGCTGGAGAAAATCTGTCAGCCACTGCAAGTCATGTTGACACTGTTGAAAAGACTGCCTGTTCAAAACAAAAGCCCAAGTTTCCTTGTAAGCTTTGTGAGGGAGACCACCTTACTTATAAATGTCCTTTTATCATGGAGGTGCGAAGAGTTTGGTTTCATGGTCATCCTGTTTTTGAACATTTTGAAGTTTTTCAACAACCAACCTCTCTTAGTGAGGTTGGACCCAGTCACCTGGCCTTTGGTGGTCATGCTGGGGGAAAACTCTCAGCCTTTGTAGGTCATGCTAAGAGAAAATAGTCATCCACTGCTAGTCATGTTGACACCGTTGAGAAAACTGGTCGTTCGAAGTACAAAATTAAGTTCCCTTGTAAGCTATGCGAGGGGGATCATCTTACTCACCAGTGCCCTGCTATCATAGAGGTGTGAAGAGTGTGGTATGAGACTCAAGAATTTATTTCTCCTGAACAACCTATAGTTTCTAAACAACCTACTCAACCTTTGGTTGATCAAGTGGTCGAATCAATCTCATCTTTGGTCGATCCCACTCTTCTTTCGGAGAGTGATCTTGATGTGATTGAACCAATTTCATCTTTGGTCAATCCCACTCTCCTTTCAGAGAGTGAATTTCATGAAGCGGTTGAATCGAATTTAGTATTGATCAATCCCACTCTTCCTTTGGAGAGTGAAGTGTCTGCTAGTCACATTTTCTTCACTTCCAGTTCAGAACTTACTGAACAAGGGGGCACTGAACTCGTTTCGGATCAACCCCCACTAAGCTCTCAGATTGCTTCCTTTGATTGGGATATCCTAGTTGAGTCGCGCCTTCCTTCTGATGCACCTTTCCAGATAAAGGTCAAAGTTGAACCATACACGATTGCTCATTGTATTGTTGATGAAGGAGCCTCAGTTAGTATCTTGTTTGCTCGTGCTTGGTGAGGCATGGGATCTCCCAGCCTTGTGTTGACTGCTAGTCAGTTACTGGCGTTTGATAGAAGATTTTGTATGGCCTTGGGAATTTTTGCTCAAACACCTGTTACTTTGGGTGGGAAGACTGTCTTTGTTGAATTCATGGTGATAGAAGACCCCTTGGACTTCAATATGCTCCTTGGACGTGATTATGTCTATGCCATGCAAGCTGTGGTGTCAAAATTCTTTCATGTGATGTACTTTAATCATGGCGAAGAAATTGTCACTATCGATCAGTTGGATTTTCTTGATCATTCTCTTGACCCAACTGGAGACCAGGTCTTTCCTTTATTAATTCCCAGTGTTTCTATAGACACTCCCCTGCCACAGGTGAACTATGTGGCCTCATGTCCTTCGCGTTCAATTGCTACTGAGAAGCAGCGTTTGTTTTTATGCTTACCTTCTCGGGACTTGGTCTCGGCAGTTGACCAGGTGATTCATCCTATATAGAATATGGAGCATGTTCTCCACTTTGTCAATCCATTGGAAAGTTTAGACATGTGTCCTAGCTCAGATGATCTCCTTCCTTCGGATGAAGTCTTCCTAGGGCCTTTGATACAGTCTGATCTTCTATTGGATGTTGGTTCAGTTGTGACTAAGTCTAACCTTGATTCTCCTAATAAGCCTGACCTTTCTTCTTATATTGGTCTTGTTGAGTCTTTTGACTCTTCCTTTGAACAACAAGTCAGTGATCCTGATGAGCTTGATTTTTCTTATGAATTTTTCAACTCCCGTGTTACTGAGTTTGTTCCTGCAGACTCTATCTCCCTTGTTGATTTTTTCTCTCCTTCTAAGGTTTATCTTACTTATTATAAACCCTCGAGCCTTGGTGCTATAGAATCTTTTTCGCTCGATTTTGCCTTGACTTTCCCTTTTGTAGAAGATAGCAAAGTCACATGTGTTTTTGCTAAAGTGACATTAGAGGAAATTTGGGGTCTAAAATGGGCCTTATAAGAAAACATGCCAAAATAAGTTTTTGTGAGTTGGAATTCAAGAACCAATAGAATTTCAATAAAATAAGTCAACCATAATAGTTGAATTGACATATTTGTCATTAAAAAAACTATTTTTTTTGTTCATATTTTCGACATATCTCATTGTGTTTTTACTTAAATTTCGATCGGGAGAGCTCGATGGATGCGGAATTTGATTCTGCATTCAACGAGTACCCACACTGCATACTTTTGACGGAACCTGCTACCCCAAAAATAAGAAATACCTGAAAAAATGTGATGATGATGTCATCATCACGTTTTTTCAGGTCTTTCTTGTTTTTGGGGTAGTGGGGTTTGTCAAAAGTATGCCATGTGGGTACTCGTTGGATGCGGAATCAAATTCTGCGTCCAACGAGCTCTCTCGATCGAAATTTGAGTAAAAATACAGGGAGATATGTCAAAAATACGAACACAAAAAGTAGTTTTTTTCTTTCTTCCTCCAAAATTAATCAATATTATTTTATTATTTTAACTATTATTTTATTATTTTAACTATTATTTTATTATTTTCCTTAGGAGGCCCATTTTAGACCCCAAAATTCCTTTAATGCCCACATCAGATCTTTTCTTCTGAATATGATCCTAATGCTGTTGTTTCTTGGAGACATGATTCTTAGTGGATTCATAGTTGTTTACTGGTCTCGCCTTGTTGTTCAAGTTGTAACTGCATTTGCATGTGCCCTGCTCGCGCTTGTGAGCCTGACGTCGGCTTTCACGCTTTTATCTTGTTGTATAAGCCCTCATATTTGTTCTCATCGTCGCTAAGCCTTGTATCATTTTTCCTTTGCAACTTGACACCCTTTACCTTGAGGAGACGTTCCCCGAGTGTCTTTACCTTACTCTTGTTCCTTGCATTATGCATAGGTTTGTTCCTCGCGCTTGGAACTAGTTTCTTTTGCCCATGACACTCGTCTCCTTGCATTTAGAGCATTCTTTCTGCTCTCCTTCGAGCTCGTTAAAAATAGTAAGGAGGTCACGAGTTGACTTTTTCGGACTTGTTAAAACTTCACGGGAAAGATATTGAGTTTCTTTAGGCCCAGGTCTGACTCCTCAAAATAGACTTGACTACCGAGTAAACTTGTCCATTCAGGCTCGTTAAAAATATGTGAATGGGCATCCACATTGGTGGTAGGTTATCGTTTTCTCGGACCATGTGGAATAATAAGAGAAATGAACACTCTATTTTCTTAGGAATTGAGAAGAGTATTCTCAGGCATAGGTTTATCACTTTTCTGGACATGAGGGACTAAACTTATGGAAAAGGAACCCTCGGTATGAGCTTAGTTTTCTCTTTTTCGTGCTCTGGACCTAAACATGAAAAATATTCTGAGTGTACTTTATGTCTTTGTCATGCTCGTTAAACGCTAAAGAACAAAGCATCGAGTTTATTGTTGTAAGCCCTATTCCTCGTAATCAAATGGATCTTTCTGAGTGATCTTGTCTTCCTTCACACTCTCAAAACTCAGGCTATATGCTGCTTTTGAAGGAGCGTTGGGTAGGTGGTAATTTAACCTTTTTCGGACCTTCCTGACTAAGTACGAAAAGGGTGCGCCTTACTTCTTTGGAAGCTAAGAGAGTTATTTTGTGGTTTGTTTTATACTTTTTCGGCCTCAAGAGACTAAATTGGACGAAAAAGGACTCCCCTAGAGTCTTCTTTGGAGTTTTCAGACTCTCTAAAATATGAAAACACCGCCGAGCATGTACTAGTTCAGGCTTGTAAAATCGACAAATCAGTGCTTTATCAAGCATTTTTCTGTCTTTTCTTTAAGCTTGCCAAAAATGAAGATGGTCCCGAGTTTTCTTTCTTGGAATCGTTAAACCTTTACAAGAAAGAGGGGAAGGGAAGTTCATTCACATTTTTTTACATCGTGGCAGTAAGTCTTGTTTCCTTGAACAAAGAACTGGTTTTGAGTCTATCAACAGTTGGGTCCTAGTATTTTGACCTTATCCCGATATTGAGTTTCTTACTCCTCCATTTGGTCTCTTTTCCAATTATATGGAGAATCTGTCAATGTCTCCTGCATTGTAGATTTGTGTCGTTGGTTATTTCGTGTCAAAAGCTTCCTAAGTCACTTTTTGTGTCATTCTCACTGTTCAAGGATTAAACCTTTGTCGGCCATTCTGTAGTTTCCTTGACCTTTTGTGTCAGCCATTCCTTGGTATCAGTTCATTACATCATGTCTTCGGTGGTCCTTGTTGTGAATTTTAGTACCAATTCCAGATCCAATTAGTCTTTGACTTACCTCATGTTGGATGATGAAGGATGCCTTAATGCCTTCCTTCCAACGGATCTCTTCGTATCGACTGCAACACATCTTGCTCTGGGGATGAGATTTAGAGTTTTATGACAGTACCTTGGGGATTGTAGTCATCAGTGGCAATTTCCCTCGCTATTGGGTAGTGGGAATACCTTAATGTCTCCTACTCGATGGATTCTTCAAGTGTTCGACTTCAAGTCCTTGTATTCACACTTGTTAGAATGTATTAGGTGCCTTGGGGACCATTTTCATTAATGGTGGTTTCCCTTGTGTTTGTTAACGGTTCTCATCATTGACCGGTAATCAAATTGTTTCCTCCATGTTCGACTTCAACTCCTTTATTCGCATGGTTAGGATTCGTACCTTTTGGGCGGTTTGGATTGAAAACCTTGGGCTGACAGTAGCATCGTCATTTTTCCATTGCCCAAGTTGCGCAATACCTTGTTACATTTTTTATGACATTTTTCTGAGGCATAGATCCACCTTCTATTTTTGTGGCTATGATCGATTATCGAGTATGGATCCACCTTGTTCATTTGTGGCCATGACTCCTTTAGATTTGATATGGCGCCTTTTTGCATATTGAGCAACCATGATAGTTTCATCAGTTATACATATGTTGGATCCACTTGTATCTTTATGGCGATGTTTTGTATATGGACTTGTATGTCCCAGAGATCAGTTTTGTCTGACATTTATCTCTCTTTCAGGTACCTTTGTTCGAGCCTTTTGATCTTGGATTCTCTGCTCTCTTCATACTCAGCTGTTTCCTTTATAATGTATTTCAGCTATCATCTTCCCCTCTAACCTCATACATTAGGGGGCATCTGTTATAGCTCAAAATGACACATCTCTTCCTGTGACCACTTTCCCATGATTCTGTCGCATGTCGACACTTCCATGACAACACTTCATGAAAGTAATTGAAAGTCACTGAAAAAACACCTAACTTGGAGGACCCATTTCTGGAGTTCTATAACTCCGTTTGACCTCATCTCTGAACCGTTGGAAAGGTATTTTTATTAGCTAAAACTTTCTAGAGGAAACCAAGTTTGAAAATGCCCAGAAATACCCTAAAAATGAGATTTTTGATGTGTACACAGGTTTCCTTAAGGAAACCCGCGTACTTACGCGAGTTGCTATATATAATAGTCGTGTATGCCTTAAATACGTGACTTTCTGCATTGCAACCTACGTATACCTCCTCGTGTACACGACTGTTGTTTCTGCAACCTGCGTACGCCTCTTGAAAATGTAAAAAAGATATGTATTTTGAAATTCGGGTAGTTTGGGTAGTTATGCAACTGAATCCTTCAGTTGTAACTACTTTTTCTTCGACCCTAACTCTTCATTAAGCATATAAATAGAGGTAGGGAGGTCCATGAGAGAGGACTGGAATCTTTGCATCATTATGCTGGAGGAATTGGGACTCTCTTTGCCCACACCTTTTCCCTAGAAGCTTTCTCTTTGTGTTGCAGAGCTTGGAGGGTGAGTTCCTTGGAGAAGAGAAGCAGCAGAACCAGATCAAGGTTTTGTGAGGTGCCGAACTTGAAGAGAAGGTATATTTGTACTTATTTTCAAGATTAATAAAGATGTAATGTTCTTCTTCTTCCGAAATCATTGTTCAATGTATGATTGAATCTCTGTTTATGATCAGATGTTGATGTTAATCAGATTATTATTTCATGTTTCTTTGATTATCATTAATTTATATGTGGTCATATTGGTTTGAGGAAGGTATAATTCGTTTTGCAGGTCTCTTGGAGCAAGAGGAGCGAGAGGAGTAAGAAGAGGATTGAAGGGCTGCTTGGATCAACCTTCGTTTGACTAAGGTATGAACCATTCTAATCTCTGAAACTTGCTTATATATACTTGCAGAACCATTTGCATCCAACTTTCAACCCTAGTACATTGATGGCCTCTTAAACCCTAGCCATATGATACTTTCCTTTACAACTAGATGAAGGTAGTCTTCTATTATCTCCATAATGTCTTCTCCAATCTTACAAGAGAGCAAAGCACAAATACCCCAAACAATATAGATGATGTACAATAGTGTCACAATAGTACCACTACTACATCAAGAATACTTCATATGTAGAGACTCTTTAACCTTATTATATACTAAGAGATGAGGAGGAATTACTCTCACATATTGCATGTGGGATAATATAATTCTCCAAAATAACATCTCTTAATACAATACCATGGACAAATACTCTACACAAGTAAATACATCACCATATAACTATGGGTTAAATGTATTATTCTTTTACATAAGGTTGTAGACAACTTCCGACATAGTACAAAGACATTATTACCTTCCAAGGAATAGAATATATTCCAACACTCCCCCTTAATAATGGCTGGGAGAAGGGCCCACACTAACACTAAGGAAGGAAGGAGTCATTACTGTTTCCTCTTGAGGACAAATTCCAGAAGAATCAAAGCTGCAAATAAGAAGAACACTTCGGCTGATGGAATTTGACGATGAACAACTGCTTCTCACTGAATCATGAAAGTGCACACGAACTAGGTTGTACGACGAGAGATCCAACAATAAAATGCCGAGAACATGTGATGTAATCCAATCGCAAGATGCCCATATCACCATAAGAATCATCACAACCATACATGATAGTTGAAGAACTCTGATATAACATCCACACCAGTGTACAGATACCTTCTGATGACCGATGCAACAGAACATGTGGCTAAGAACACCACAACAATGTACAAAAAAACCCAGATGGCCAATACACATGCGGATAACATACATTCTTCCAATCAAGGTGCAATATAAATATCTGTAGAAGGCCTCAAACATCGAAGAAACAAGACCCCAATGGTCTATACATCGAAAATGATATCATACAGATGAACATCATGACTTTAACACTAGAAGATGGTGCTTCATTACCTTTGGAATAAGGTGAAAGACTAAATAGAGAACTTATCTGCACAAGAAATTTCAAGATTACAACATATAAAGATCATAAAACAAAATTGCTCATACAGAAATGAAAATGCTTATATACCAAAGGTTAGCAAACATCATGATAAATGAATGGCAACATAATATGATCACATAAAATGTTAACTTGCTCATTAAGGAAAATGAAGTTATTTTTACACATTAAGTGTCAGCCACAACATATAAATAGTGAACCAAAGAATTCACTTAAATATATGAAAATTCAGTCTTCAAGCAATTCATCTGAAGCATAGGTGCATTTCTTATTAGTATGAGGTTAATACGCAAGAGGTGAATGCCTTGAAAATGTCAATGCTTCCATATAGGAATGTTAAAGACAAGTAGGAACAAGATAGCCTCTACAATCATAAGAATAAAAATCTCATTGCAACAAGAACAAGGTGCTCATGATAAATAGTTCAAGATTTAAAGATTGCTCAAAGCCATATAAATATTGAGTAAAAGATGATCAAAATAAACATGACATGAGATATAGATAAATCAAAATGTTTAATATGATCAACATCTAACAAATTATGATCAACTCATGATATCACTTATAAAAAATTATGAAATGACAAGTCACTAATGGTATTAATCATGGGTTTATTTCTTGTTAACACTATGTAAATATGCAAGAGACGAAATGCCCTGGAAATGTCAATGCTTCCATATTGGAATGTTAGAGACAAATAGCACAGGAACTAGATATAATCTCTGCAATACATGAAAAAGAAACTATATCTCAATTAACTAACTTATGAAAAGCCAAAAAATATGATATCACATAGATTAAAAAAGTAATTTTACTTAAGAATTTAATTAGCAAGAGCATATAATGATCATAAAGATATTACTTATAAAAAAATGAAATTGCTTTTACACAAAGGTCAACAATAACATATAAATAAAGTAAATAATGATCACTGGATAACACATGAGATTGTTCATATAAAATTGTTTTTATAAACAAAACAAAGAAAATAACAAATTAATTCTTAAGTATATTTAAAAAATATTAAGCATTAGATGGTTTATAGCTATCATCATGACAAAATACTAGAGATCCATGTCCTTAAAAGATGCCAATATTTTCATATAGAAATGTGAGACAATTATATAGCAAGAACAAGATATAATATCTTAATAAATATGATTAGAAGCAAAACCTAAATGCAAAAAATGAATAACAAAAAACTTAAATACTTTACCGTACTGATCTGAATCTGCAAAAGACACAGTTAGAAAAACAGTAAAGGAAAGAGAAACTTTTACTTACAACCTTTTGAAAAAAAAAAGTGCCCATAAAATCCCATTCTTTTGTTCTGGTCACAAAGGTGTATCCAGAATGACTGTTCCAATTCCAAAAAGATGTTATAATAAAAAATCCCGTAAGAAATGACAAAATTACGGCCCTTTTGTATAACTGTCGTTTTTATTTCCAAAATGAAGCCTAGAAATACCCAGTTTTCTATTTTGGTCACGTGGGTGGATCCAGAATGGTTGTTCTGATTCCAAAAATAGGTTATAATAAGAAAACAGGTAAAAAATGACCAAGTTACGGCCTTTTTGTATAACTGCCGTTTTTATTACCGAAAGGAAGCTCAGAAATACCCAGTTTTTTGTTCTAGTCGTGTGAGTGGTTCAGAATGGTGTTTCCAATTCCAAAAATAGGTTATAACAAAATTTCCGGTACAAACTGACCAAGTTACGACCCATTTTTATAACTGCCGTTTTTATAATCGGAAGAAATATCTCCTTGAGGAGAGCCACAAAATCATGTAGATTTACAGAGAAAACGTCAAGAAACCCTTAAAAAATTTCTGCAAAAATTTTACACATTGAAGTTAGGGTTAGGGTAAAAAAAAATGCAGAAATATGCCCAGATCTGAAGAGAAGCCTTAATGGCTACCAGATAGAAAACAAATATACAAAAAAACGGTAATGCCCAAATGATAATAGTTATTGAGTGAAAGTTGTAGGAGGTACTAGATCATAGCAACCCGCTCTGATACCATGTTAGAATAGTAGAGTCAAGCTAAACTAGTTAATCTATCTAAGAAACCAACAACATATTATAAAAGATAAGAACATGAAAAGAAAATGACAAGAGAAGAACGATATACGTGGTTCACCCTAATGGGTCGCATCCACGGGAAGGTAGTTTTCTCTTATCTCCAGAATGTCTTCTCTAATCTTACAAGAGAGAAAATCACAAATTTTCCAAAGAATATAGATGATGTACAATAGTGTCACAATAGTACCACTACTACATCAAGAAAACTTCATATGTAGAGACTCCTTGACCCTATTATATACTAAGAGATGAGGAGGAATTACTCTTACATATTGCATGTGAGATAATATAATTCTCCAAAATAACATCTCTTAATACAATACCATGGACAAATACTCTACACAAGTAAATACACTACCATATAACTATGGGTTAAGTGTATTACTCTTTTACATAAGATTGTAGACAACTTTCGACATAATACAAAGACATTATTACCTTCCAAAGAATATAATATATTCCAACAGTATTAGCAAGCTGAGACACCCAAATCCGTGTGTATCTACAGGATGATACACCTAAATCTTCGTGTATCAATAGATTGTTTTAGCCAAATTTCCTGTAGCCTTTAATTGTTTTCATTAATTCATCACATGTTAGCTTATTCAGGAACCTAAACCCATAAAAAGGATAAATTTAAGCATTAATTTGACAAAATACATATGAATTATACCTGCTCGTAATCATGCTTTTTCTTAGATTAAATACCATTTTGGTTGTAATAATAAAGGAAAATAGGGAAAAAGATCCATGAAAAAAGAAAGCAAAAATGGTAATTTTTAGCACTCAACATCTTCCCCCAACTATACAGTTGCATGTCCTCATGCAACAAACTCCCGCCTATTCGAATATGAATTTGGATTAGAGATTCTTTTGCGCAGGTGAGTGAAATTGAAAGAAGATTCAAGTTTATCTTCCCTGTTTTTGTATCCTTGGCAAGAAACCAGTTCTCCCCAACACTTTTTCTCTGCCTTTTTTTTCAACTTGTATTTTCCTTTGTATTCTTTCTCAGGAAACCATATGATAAAAAAATTGAATCTCAACCCCATCCAATTTGGTCCACATATTTGAATGTAATCGACATAACCAAGAACCCGAGACATAGCATAAGTGAAGTTTTCAAGTCAATAAGGATCCCTTGTCCTCGTAAGCTACGAAGATACTTCCCACCTGCATTTTCTGCCTTCCTGTGCATAAGGTTTTTGTTGCATTATGAGTTGTACACATTTTTTTATGACATCACGTTGAAGTTATGTCATCTAATTAGAACTTGGTGGGGAGGAGAGGAACCTCTTATGGCCGTCAATAATTGCAGTAGGGGACTATGGTTCACCTCGGGCCCATAAAGGAGAATTCTCATTTTTTTGAATGGTTTGAAAGGCGTTCCACCAAATCATCTAGTTAGTGACAAAAGAAGTAAGTACCCTTAGGTTCACACCCCCTATATGAGGAATGGGATTAAACGAAACATTCATAAAAATGGCTAACTCATGCAGATACAATTCACATAAGAGATTTTGTTTGGAAAAATCACTCCAAGAAAGAGTGTCCAAAAATTAAGGAACTATGACAAAGTGATGGGGTCTTCATTCCTTAATATCCTTCAACTTAAAAATAGTCAATTGTTCATAGAGGAAAACAGAATAAGAAGGCGATAGACTCCTACAACTTGGTAGTTCTTGAATTAATGCATGCATTTGTTCCTTTTCTTGCTTCATAGTTTTATATCTCCTTGGTTACTTTAATTATGACTGCAATTTTTCCCAATGAAACCTTTGAAAGGTAAATTATTCATCCACTTCTCTGTAAGTTCCTTAATGACTTTCCTATGTGTGGGATGAGGAATCATCCCTTCTCCATGCAAGGTATCCTGGTATCTCCAATATTTAATCACTTCAACTTTTAGCAGGGAAATTTCCTCTCCCACAATCTGTGCTTCTTCATCTTCTTCATCCAATTTGATGACCTTAGAAGGATCTTGCACCTTTAGATCACCATTTTTCTTGGGAAAAGTGAAGTCCCGAGTTGCTAGTTCTTGTGTTTCAACAATTAAATTTTGTGTCTTAGCAACTTATTTTTGTGCCACTAGTTCTTGTGTTACAGTGGTCTCCTCGTTTTTTTATGTCGCTGGTTCTTGTGTTACAACAAATTTTTCTCGGGTCATTGGTTCTTGTGTGGGCCAGTTACTTGTTCTTGTTGAGGCAACTCTTCCACAGATTCTTTTGTTTTCAGGTTTGGTGCCTTCTCCCCAACAAGTCTGGTGGTATTATCCGCTTGCACTATTCCAACTTCTTCCTATCTTAATTGCATAAGTCTTGAAGCTGAAGGTTCCATAAGAGTTACCTTCTACCCCGCGAATCTAAATATATCTCCACATTCTAGGCATATATACTCATCATGCTCAACACCTTTTGAAACGACAGATTCCATCTGATTAGCAACTTCAACTAGTGTGTTCAGTTTATGACCCGATTGAATTTTTAGTGTATCTTTTAAACCTTGTATTTCTCCCCTAGCACCTGCACCTCTTGTTTTAGCATATCATTTTCTAAAAGTAAAGTCTCTATTTGAACTGAACCATCTTCTATAACATGTTCATATGGATTGACATACCTTTATATTAGGGTTGAGTTGCTACCTGGTTCTTGTTTTTCAGGAGAAACCCCTCGTTGTCTATGTGCACCCCCTAGTATTTTTGTGATAGGGGATGACCAAGGTATTGATATTAGGATTTCAATATATGTCTTATGCATTTGTGCTGCCTTTGTTGCGGTGGTAGCCCAAGTCCTCATTTTTTTTAGTGGACTGGGCAACCGAGCTTGAGTGCTCAATCTTATCTTATTTCGTCATAGAATATGAGAATTAAACCCCTTTGTAAGTATTTCAACCTCATCTAGAAGGGGAGAATCATCCTTTCGTGATGTTTCTTTTCCCAATCTCCTGATTTATTCACTTTTATCAGAGGGTTCAGCCTCTTGAGTCACCTTCCTTGAATTTTCAATCCCCTCCATCAACCTTTCTTCACTACTTTCCCTTGGAAATCCTTCCTAATTTATTTCTTGAGGATTTTTGGGGCTTGTTCCTAATTCCTCATTCATGGGAGGTAAAAACCCGTCGTCATGAGACCTAGTTTCTTTGGAGGGTTTTCTTCTATTATATTCTTCGATAATTTCATGAGACGGCCTAAGAATTATCTTGAGACTCCTTATCTTTCTAAATGGGCTTCCAATTGGCTCTTGAGGGTTTGTAACTTGTGAACCATTTACAATTGTAGATTCCACCTCGTTCGATCCTTGGTTAATTTCTACTTCTCCATATTCCCTACCCATTTCTCTACTTGACAAGCTCTGGTAATTCTCCTCTTCAGTCTCACTGTCTTCTTCTTCCATGGCCAAAGGGTTTATCCTCATAAGGAATTGCACCCATAATTGATACCTTTGTTCCAGTTTCGTTAATACTATTAATTTAATGAGGTCGTGGTTGGTGATGGAAGCCTGAGGGTACTAATACCTTCTCACCTAATGTGTCATATTTTATAGATACCTAAGAAGATAATAAGGCATATTCACTAAAATACCATGATGCAGATGAGACAATAAACCAAAGTCATATGTGTAAACAACTAGGTACCTACCTTCACAGGTGATATTTGTTTTTAAGAATATTGCAACTTGGTCCCAAGGGATCGACAAAGACTCCAATGCAGTCCCCCGTCCTCTTGATCGCACATTGTCCACTGCTGCTGCTAAAAAATGTTCTTTTGCGCTCGACACATGCATCTTTTGGCCAAACCAACTCCTTCTTGTTCTAGGAAAAAATGTTAAATTGCTATGAATTGCTCAGAAACTTCAATTCTCAACCCCCCAACTTTCGAATGATCTTCCGTCATATTTTGTGCAATCTGTAATGCAGTAGCCTTTTCGAACCTAGTCAACCTCTCAAAATATGTTGTCCAACCGACTTCCTCGAAAATTATGAAAACTTCCATGTTTCGGTGTAATGCATCCATCGTCTTTGGATCATGGTGGACTACGAAACCTCCCATGATGTCCTTCTTCAAGAATCTTAGTTACATAGGCAAGGAGAAAAATTTCCAAATTCAGATAATGGAGTTGCAGCGTGCAAAAAAACAATGTACAATGGTAAATTCGTTGGGTGTTTTTATAAATTAGGAGGCATAATGGTAGTATAACGAAAAAGAAGCTCATGGCTAAAGTTATTGCATGGATTTGATAAAGTGACGACGATTAATACAACAAGAGAGCGTAATAACAACCCCCATCCCCCAACTAAGAATATTGGCTCAAACAATTGTTGATGGGGATGATCAAGGAAAATGTAATCATGATTATTTGTCAATTCATGATTAGTCATATATGTGGTTAGGATCCATACTTTTTACACTTACCATGATGGATCAACAAATGGAAGTGGCCCTCTTTCCTTGTCAGATATCCTAGTACGAAGCAGTTCCTCATCACGTGGCTTCATGGATCATGTGGTCCCTTGGCATAATGAAAGGAATGAACAAATCCACATCAAATCTGAGTGTATCAATGAGTGGAGAAATTGACATATTTATGACATCCTTTTTGGAAATATAGCATAAATGGTACTAGAAAATGACAGAAGCATAGAAGCTAACAGAGTTTCAACAAAGAATTTGACAGAGTTTCAACAAATATTGTGGTGGAGTTTTAGCAGAAAGCGGTGAAATTGGAGGAGTTTCAACAAAGAATGTGGTAGAATTTCAGTTGAAAGTGGATAAATTGGCAAAGTTTTGGCAAAGCCTATGTCGCGGAGTTTCAACAGAAAGTAGAGAAATTTCCAAAGTTTCGACAAAGAATGTGGTGGAGTTTCAGCAAAAAGCGAAGAAATTGGTGGAGTTTCGGAAAATAATGTGGTGGGGTATAAACAAAAAGTGAAGAAATGGAAGGAATTTCAACAAAGAATGTGGCGGAGTTTCAGCAGAAAGTAGAATTTCAACAATGTCCAAATCAATTGAATTCGATAGAAATCTGAGATTTCCTTTACTACTCCTTGTAGAGGGATGTTCAACGACTAGAGAGGACTATCTTCATTGCCTGCAATCAAGCGACCCGATTCAATTGTTTTGTTGGTCCCCCGTATTTAAATCCCTACATACAATTCCTATACAAAAACCATCAAATTGATCTAACAAAGATCATCAGATAGTCTAATAAACCTAAAAATTAATCCACAACGACAACTAAAATTAATTAAATTTATTTATTTACAATCTTAATGGAAAATGCATCAGAGATTAAGGAGTTGTGGGAATAGGAGAAAAATATTGTTCTTTTACCAATTGACGGTTCAAATTAGAAGCAACATGGTAGGTGAATGCATCCTATGAAAGCGGTTTATGATAGAGTCGTAGCCGATGGCCATTAGCAAATAATGGTGGTTGTTGTTCATCTATTGTGGTCAATCAAACAGTTCCATTATGAAAAACTGTGTCCACCTTGTATGGTTGTAACCATCTTGTGCACAATTTTCCTTTAAAGTCCTTCTTGAATCATGAGTCATACAATAATACCCAATCTCCTTCCTCAAACACCTTCTTTTTAATAAATTGATCATGCCACCTAGAACATTGTTGTGGAATCACCGAAGTCTAATGCACAATGACTGCCCATTTCTTGTCCAATTCGTTTAACTAATTCAACTAATATTTATGGGATTCTGTTAAATCCAGACTTGCTTCAATGGAAGTTCTTAAGGTCATAATTTCAAACTCAACAGGAAATACAACATTTTTTCCATATACCATCTCATAAGGGGATTTTTTTTTTATCGAGAAATGAATCCTCAATAAGCCTTCAAATCACAACAATTATGAGAATAATTAGCTAGTTTTACTTTTTCAAGAAGTTAAATCCAATCTAACGTTGTAAGGAAAGATTTTATGCATTTAAAACATTCTGAAACAATATTTTCATTCAATAAAATCACGCATCTCAACAATAGATTGAACTAATCCAATGCCTTATAAATATCAATGAGCCATGTAGATGAATAGGTTGACCTGTCCTGCAACGGCCTCGAGCTAGTGCCCAAAAGAAGTGGAACTGTGCATCCATAAATTTCCTTTCCCAGTCTATCAACAAGCCGAGACACCCAAATCCTTGTGTATCAATAGGCTGATACACCTTAATCTCCATGTATCGACAGTCTGTTTTATCCAAATTTCTTGTAGCCTTTAACTTCCTTCATTAATCCATTATAGGTTAGCTTATTCAGGAAACAAATCCCATAAACAAACATAAATTTAAGCATTAATTTGAAAAAATAAATATGATATATACCTGCTCATAATCATGCTTTTCCTTAGAGAAAATACCATTTTGGTTGTAATAATAAAGAAAAATAGAGAAAAAAGTCCACATAAAAAGAAAGCAAAAGGGTCATTTTTAGCACCCAACATTAGGGATATGAAACATTTATGATTTATATTGTTTACATTTCAATTTTTTTTTCAATGTTGCATATTCTTGGGTGAATTTTTATTACCACCATCAAATAATTTACCGCACACATGTCGATAGGTATTCTTGATTATGAAAGAAACTGGAATGGATTATCAAGCTATTGATGCATGTACTAATGATCATATTATATATTATGAAAAATATGCATTAGAAAACAAATTCCCACAATGTGAAATTAGTAGATATTGAACTCATCAAGTAACAAAATATGTGCCTTGCAAAGTTCTTCGTTATATTCCCATAATTCCACGTTTCCAACGACTATTCAGGTGCCAAAGTATAGCACAATTTATGGATTACCATGCAAAGAACATAAGTGAAGATGGTGTTCTTCGAATTCCTACAGATGGTTATGCATTGAAGAACATGGAAGAAAAATGACCAATTTTTAAAGATGAACCTCGTAATGTTAAAATTTCATTGATAGTTGATGGTTTCAATCCATTTGGAGAGTTTCATTCTACTTACTCAATTTGGCTTGTTTTCATCATAAACAATAACCTTCCTCCTTGGATGTTGATAAAGAGAGAGCACACAATGTTGATAATGATTATTCTAGGTCTTTTTTGAAAGTAATTATATTATTTCTATTGTTTGTTTCATTGTTGCATGAGAACACCTTTCATATAATGGGACACATAACTAAATAGCATTATATGTTGAATCAATTAGGTAAGTACCAAGTTAAAGATATGAATGTATATATTGAGCCTCTTATCGATGAGCTATTGAAGTTATGGGCTGACATTACTATGTATGACATCTCTAGACAAATAGGGTAGAAACAATTTCAGTTCCATGGAATACTTGCATGGACAATTCATGACGTTTCTGGGTTAACACATTTTTGTGGTAACTTTCTGTTGCACTTTAAAATTATATGTTTTTAATTTAAATATCATGCATTTTTTGATTTAAATTAATAATCTTTTGATTCTATAAAATTAATACAGATATCTTTCAGGTCTTGAAACAAAGGAAAAATTTGCATGTCCAGTCTGTGGTCCTAGGATAAAAAATTTTCATTCAAGAAGTTTATGAAAGGAGGTGTTTGATGAGTACACGCACTTTCTCCCTAAGAACCATAGGTATCGAACTACCGAGAAAAAAATTCAATTGTAAAGAAGAGAATGGAAAGAAACCATGGAGAATGACACCTCACGTATTGGAAGTTGGAATATAATAGAAAGCATTGAGGTATGCAAATTGTATATGTATCACATAAATATGTAATATTATGAATTTTATTTTTTTACTGAATTTTCTCTACCATGTGTGTTAGAATTATTGCTGAATGTGTTTTTGTTTATGTTTAATGAATGTCATTAAGGCGTGAATGGGATTCCACTAGGAATGAATAGACATCCCATACAATTCAGTAGGTTTCTTTAATACAAGCACCTACAAATTACTCATTTGTTCGATACAATGCATATCAGGAAGAATGTAACAAAAAAGATATGACGAATATTAAATGGAAGGATTGACAAATATAAAATTGGAAAAAATTGTAGTGACATCGCAGAAGCCAATCACGCATTTCAAAGTGTAATTAATTCCAATGTCGGAGATGGGGACCGAAATATTAGTTTTCCATGGTTATTAACAGAGCAACAAAGTGATGCTATAAAAGAGGTCATTTGGAAAATAAGGTTTGCAGCGGGGTTTTCGTCGAACATACAAAATATCTTAACGAAAACAATGATTTTGGTGGTGTTAAAACTCATGACTGACATACATTCATTAAGGTAATTATTTACGTATATAATTTCCATTTAGTACATATTTTTAGTAATTGTTATCTCTTATTTGGATATAAAAAACTAAATTGTTTTTTGTTACAGTACGTTCTAAAGTTAATCTCTCCCAGATAGATCTGACAACAACATAAAACAAGTTATATATGATCTTGGTAAATACATGAGGTAAGTAACATTTTATATGCATGAAAATGTTTGTTCACTTTGTTGCATAGATTATTGACATATTGTGTTTTACAGCTTGGAACTTTATTATCTATGCCCGAATCTTGTTGATCACTGTTATTTTGTTGCATTATTTGTAGGCAGATTTCATCTATAGAAAACCATAAAGAAGATATCAGGTATTAGAAGAGATAAATTCCTTGTCTAAGGTGTGAAATGCAGAAGTATTTACCTCTAGAATTTTTCAATGCATAAGAATTTTTCAATGCATAAGAACACTATCATATACATGAAGTTGAGGAGATTGAATTGTGTGGACTTGTACACACAAGCTCAATGTGGATGGTGGAAAGGCATTTGAAGTCATTGAAGTATTTTGGTAGAAAAATAGCACATCCAGAGGGTTCTATGGTATAGGGATATATGGTATATCAATCCTATTAATCTGTCACAGTAATCTAGGGACTAAACACAAGTCTCATCAAAGATTAATAACAATAAGACATGAAAATGGTGTAATTGTGCTACAAAATGAGTAGCCGCTCTATATATTCACACAAAGAATGAGTAATACAATACAAGATCATGCTACAAGCATGAATGACAAAGCAGTTTGAATTCCCAAGGAGGTCATTCGAATTGAATGAGTAAGTCTAGCTTAACTAAATGTAAGCCATAGTCAACACTCTAGTTAACCACTGATGAAAACCCTAATTGACTCAACTGAGCCCTAACTGAGCCCTAATTGACATGGGATAATCTCTAGAAGCATGGATAGACCGGTCCAGGGGTCTGTGCACTTTGCTACGAGGCTGCTGATTGTGTACAACACCTCTTTTTCCATTGTGTGGTTTGGAAGAATGTTATCTTGCTCATTCAGGAACAGTTCAATATTTATCCTTCCTTTCAATCAAATGATCTCAACTCGTATTTGGATAGGTGGACTGACTGTTTCTCTAAAAAATCTGCCTTCTATTACCTCCCATTTCTTGCCATGTGGGTTGTTTGGAAAGCAAGAAACGCCTCTATTTTTGAAGGGAAAATTATCCATGTCACCAGCATCATACATCAGATTACTTATTTCTCGCAGATTTATTGTCCATCATTTTTCAAAATTAAAAAGTCCAGATCCTTGGGACAGGTTCCTGTCATTAAATATCCCTATGGCTTCTTTGATGGGGCATCTGCTAGAGGTGTTGGAGGGGTGGGATTTTGTCTATACTTGAGCAAGATACATTCCTTCGAGTTTGCGTTGGGGACTGGAACGGGTACCAACACTAAAGCAGAACTTATCGGGCTCTGGGCCCTTCTGCATACTGCCCAAATGATGGGGATACCCAAGCTCAGAACATATGGTGACTCATTAGTCATCATAAATTGGGCAAATGGTTCAACATCTCTTTCACCACCTGATCTTTATCACTGGTGTAGGGATATAAGAAAGCTATGCTCCTACTTTCTAGAGCTGTCTTTCAGCCATATCTATCGTGAATACAACCAGCTTGCAGACAGACTCTCTAAAAAATCTCTCACCTTGGCTCCTAGTTCAGGTGACTACTCTGAATTTTTTGATGGCCATTTGGTCTCTCATGACATGATTGTACTCTTTTGAGTCAGGTGCTGGAGCATGTTCTCCTCTTTTTGATGCACCCTGTATTATTTTATTTGGAGCGGACTCTTTTAGACTGCAGTTCTTCACACTTGTATTCATGATAGATATGGTTTGAGTGGTAGCCTTTCTGATGGGATCAGTATGTGGATGATGTCCATGTCCCCATCGCATCTTGTTGTGTTGTGTCTGCAGATCATGAAGTATTGTTGTGTCCTCCCCTAGATGCAACTATTTATGTTTCTTTTGATCCCTCATCACGAATGTAACCCATTTAATGGGATAGCATCTTAGATGCCCTTTGATTCTTAATGAATAACAAAGACATGATTTTTTCCTCTGAAAAAATTTAAAAGGTGATATTTTCAGCACATAATTCCCAATAGCAAGCTCCAAAAATAATATAAAAAATAGAGTATGAAAATAGAATTGATTCATTTTTTTCCCTCAAGTTGAATAACCGTGTACTTCATATGTTTTCCTCGACCAATTCAAATATAATTTGGCTTTCCATTCCATGGTTTCCATAGATATGACCAATCAATGACGAAGTATCATTGTAGATTATGCGAAAAAAACATACTTAAAAGTAAACCAACAAGCCTTAGGGCTGTCAACCACAACAATATCAATAATTTAACGTACTATTGGGTTACAAGAAACTTGGGTTAAAATTCCTTTTGCTCACCAAGTATCTTTAGTTCTAATACATCAAGATAAATGATATGAGTGGAACATTCAACTTCATGCACATTGAGTAGGGAATTCAATTTGAGGATGACATTGAAATCAACAAAACCATTTATGGACATTATGATTTAATATTCTAAAGGAAAAAAGAAAGAAATAGTTAATGACATGGACTTCTTTCCAATGATGGCGATATTCGCTGCGGATTTCTTATTTTTATTAGTTGTTTTATTTAGTGGCTTCAATAATAAATTCCTTTGTTGAACAATTATATAAATAAAACAATTTTTTTTGTAATTTTATTTGTATCATCTACAATATTATGTTTATTTTTTTATTTTTTTTAATTTATTTTATTTAAGATTTTTTTTTAGATTTATTTTATATAAGGATGCAGTAGTGCAAGGAGCATCGTGTTACTTCTTAGAACATGATCATTCTTTTTAAGTTTGGGTGTTATGTATTTCTTCTTTTATTTCTTGATCATTAGAATTTGGAAACACATACCACAAAACTTGTTAGAATTAATATGTCATTGATCTTCAGGTAATGAGTGTCATTAGATTTTAATTATTTGCAATAAAAAGGAATGAATAATACACATCGAACAAAACAAATATCATAGGAAACAAACAAGAATTGCTTAGTATAAACTTCATTAATCACATAATTATACAACATTGTTACATAAAGGAGAATTCGAATAATGAGAGATGAATTTGAATCTACCAACTCAATTTGACTACATGACTAACTAGAATTGTCTAAATCACTATCAGAGCTAAGCTCCAATTGTCTAATTCAGTCTCTCTATCAGTAATTATAAGTTAAAATAGTCTAGTTGAGGTGGTAGGTGAGAATTAGGTGAGAACAGGTGCCTATCCACATGTAGCCATGCAAGACTAGCGCTAACTGAACTGGAGGATATCTAATTGAATGTAACTGAAGCATAACTAAGCTTGACTAGTCACCAAATACCAACAACAGAAGGAGGTTGCTGTCGACACTCCCAGTGGCTCCTAAAATGTAGGGAATGGTCTAGGAGGTGCTTAAACTAATGCATGAAGTTGCAGTCAGTTTTAGTTAGCTTCTATCATTGTTCCCCACAATCTAGTGACTGATACATGTGGCCCCATTAGGCCAAGTGGACCCAATGGTACTATTGGACCCAATAATAACTAAATGACTCCTAATTTAGGCAAATATAATCTAATAGACATTTTGGACAAGGGAGGATTATAAATACTAACACCCGCTTGCATCCTAACTTAGACAATTGCGGGCCCTGGCAACAAGGCCAAAAGTCACCCATATACAATCTAAAAGATAAAAAATGTTGCTTAATAAACCAAGGAAATATGGGAAAACCTCATGGGACCCGCCCCCCCCCCCCCCCCCCCGCAACCTTCAAAATAGACATGAATAGGAAAATACAAGATATCCTTAGAAGAAAAGAATTTTCGTCCTTAGAAAATAACTTGTCAAAAACTTTGTTGCAAATTGCAGCTTCTATGCAGTAGTATGGTTCTTCTGTGTAACATCCTGAAGATGTGCATGTTAACCTATCAATGTCCTTCTGAACTGATGAATGCGTGTGTTTATTTTGTATGGAAGATGTAGATAATGATCAAGTTTCTTCTTCTGTGGGCCAAGTAGTAGATCATTTACTATGATCATGTAGCACTTTCCTGGAACTTTGTTGCACCACTCTATAGGGAGCGAATATGTGAGATAGAGAGCAACATGCTCATTCTAATACTGGGACCTAGTTCTCCTTCTTTCTTTTGGATTTGTAGCACCATCCCTAGTTGCAACAATGAGATTTTGAGCCCATCTAGGATGCCTTTGGTTTGGAATGCATGCTGGATCTGGATCTAGAATCTCATGAGGTTCAAACTCAATAACAAGATAATGCTGGTATTGATCCTATTCATATGAGTCTGAAACATGTAACGAATCATCATAAAAAAATGGTGGAAGAGTGGTTATACCTTCTTGTGCTTTGGATGGTGGTGCATCAAACAACTAATCTTCTTCAAACTGAACATTCCGCTCAATGAAGCATTTCCTAGTTACAACCTCCATCAACTTGTATGCTTTTGCATCTTCTGCATATCCTAGAAAAATGCATTCACTACTTTGGGCTTGGAAGGATTTTCTCTTATTAATGGGTATTCTGGACCAAGCCTTGGAACCAAAAACTCTCAAGTGAGAGACATTGGGCTTATGCCCATGCAGTGCTTCGAATCGAATGGCCCCAACCACTAATTTATGAGGAACTCTATTATGCAAATAAAAAGCACAATTTATAGCTTCTGCCCAAAGAGAAGGAGGAATATTCTTGGCATGGCAAAGACATGTTTCCATCTCCTTCAATGATTTGTTTTTCCTCCTAGCCATGCCATTTTGTTGTGTTGTGTATAGAACTGAGTGTTCCATTTGAATCCCCTCAGATTCACAGTAATGCTGGAACTCTCTTTTAATGTACTTTCCTCCTTAATAATATCTTATGGACTTGATATTTTTCATGAAAATATTCTCAACCATAGCTTTAAAAACATTAAAATTTTCAAAAACTTTTGATTTATGTTTCATAAAGTATATCTAGCAGAACCTAGAACAATCATCATTAAAAGTGAGGAAATACCTGCAACCATTAATGGATGTTGTGGGTATTGGTCATTCCATATCACTATATATCAAATAAAGTATATATGCAACCCTATGTGCCTTCCCAACTTCATACCTCTTCTTTGGATGCTTACCTACCAAGCAACCAAAACATACTCCATCGGAAGTTTGGATGAGAGGCAAACCTTCAACCATTTTATCATTGTGGAGTTGCTGGAGATATTTGAAATTGAGATGCCCAAATCTCTCATGCCATATATCACTGGTGTTGTTAGCATGAGTCAATAAATTTGTAGGAGATGAGACGTGGAAAAAATGTGAGAACTCATAAGATTTATTAGAATGATTAGACTTACCTTTCGGTATGAGTCTTCCAGTATCTTTTTCTGTGATATCAACTAAATCTGAGTCGAACGTAACTCTCTTGGGAGAGCTTGTATGGGTTATCTGATAAACATACAACAAATTAGCCGCAAGAGAGGGCACATAGAGAACATTTTTGAACTCACCATGCTATATTTTAACTAAACCTATTCCTACTACTGGAATTTGGGAGTCATCTCCCATGTGAATATTAGGCCCTTATGATAGTGTGAGGGTAGATAGAGATTCCTTGGAGGAAACCATGTGTTTGGATGCTCCAGAATCAATAAAGTATGTTGTCGATTGAGTAAGGTTAGAATTCAATGCATGTCACCTCTCATGATGTTCTATTTGTGGTCCAACATTAGACTTATTTTCTCTATGTGGAAGAGCAATGTTGTTCTGTTTAATGAGGTCAGACAGCTGGTCGACCTGCTTCTTCATACAAGAGTTCTCTTGATTAAAACCCCTCATACAATAGGGACACTTTTTCTTTTCAAAATTTTTCTTTTTCTTGGATCCCAAAGCTCCTTCGGAAGACTTCTACTCTCTTTAGGATTCGAATAAGATGTCGTAGGCTTCTTCCCCTTATGCCTCCCTTTAGCTTATGCATTCGTAGAGTCTATCACTAGGAGAGCTTGGTTTTTGGAAGTCTAGAGGACTCCCATCTAGACCAACCTCTCTTGCTCCTGTATTAGGGACTCAACGAAGCTATCAGGTGAGGTCATCTTCCAATTGGGAATGGAATCTCTTCTGGAATGGAAGGTAAAGACAAATACAAATTACTCAGAACCTTGTTTGCTGAGTATGGAGAGCAAATGTTGCTCATCCTTTCTCTATATTCAGCACTGCCTACATGGAAGTGCAAGAGACTTGAATCTTGTAAAGAATTGATGTATGGTATCGAAACTGCTGGGCTATGAGGATATCAGCTTGTTCTCCAAAATGTTTCCCCGAAGCTCATCTTGTTTTCCAAACAATACTTCAAGATTATCCCAATATTCTTTAGGAGTCCTCAAACCTTCAAGGTGGAAGAGGAGGTCTCTAGATATGTGAGTACATAGAAAGAAAAAAGCTTCATCTAAGCGGTTCATAAACTTGTTTTTCTCAGCTGGATGATGGGGTTCATCCTCTCTTCCCGTTTTCACCCTAAACAAGCCCTTGTTGCGCAAGGAAATATACATATTTTCCCTCTAATCAAAATAGTTAAAGGGTGTTAGGATCTAGGGTGTGGAAGGTTGAGAATCCATCAATTCTCCTTCTGGTTAGACAATATATTCAATCAAGCTATGTAGCACCTGTAAGAATTCATTGCAAGAAAACAAATTCGCACTATGTTAGAATCAAGACTTCCCTCTCGACATGTACACTTTTTCAGGGTTCGTCACACCCGCACTGCCACTTTGAATGAATTTAGAGGAAGAAAGGAATTCTTTGCGTGACTTCTATGGAAACCCAATTGCTTCTAGTGTACAATGGAGAGTAGACAGACTTGAAGCTTTCCCGAGGAGGCTCTGATACCATGTTAGAATTAATATTCCATTGATCTTCAGGCAATGAGTGCCATTAGAATTTAATTATTTGCTGTGAAGAGGAATGAATAATACCCATTAAAAAAACAAATATCACAGGAAACATACAATAATTGCTCAGTATAATTACAGTATAAAGTTCATTAATCCCAGTAGTATACGATAATGTTACATAAAGGAGAATTCGAATTGACCAACTCAATCCGACTTCATGGCTAACTAGAAGTGTCTAAATCACTATTAGAGCTAACTAGTTAATCTCCAGTTGTCTAATTCAATCTCTCAATCAGTAAGAATCAATTAAAATAGTCTAAATGAGGTGGTAGGTGAGAAGTAGGTTAGAATAGGTGCCTATCCACATGCATCCATGCAAGACTGGCACTAACTGAAATGGATGATATCTATTTGAATGTAACTGAAGCATAACTATGCTTGACTAGTCACCAAATTCCAACAACTGAAGGAGGTTGGCGTCGACACTCCCAATGGCTCCTAAAATGACAGGATTGGTCTAGGAGGTGCCTAAAATGATGCATGAAGGTGCAGTTAGTTCCAGTTATCCCTTATCAGTGTTCCCCACACTCTAGTGACTGGTACATGTGGCCCCATTAGGACAAGTGGACCCAATGGTACTAGTGGACCCAATAATAACTAAATGACTCCTAAGTTAGGAAAATATAATCTAATAGACAGTTTGGAAAATGGAGGATTATAAATCCTAAAAACACCATAGTCGATTCTTCTTGTGTAACTTAGTTGGGATCTTCACTAGGGGTATAATTGGGGTGATGGGGAGGAGGGGGTTGAAGGGATGAATATAGTATTATTAGTGTAGTTATAATGGATATTTAATGTACAATTAACTAGGTTCATGATGTTTTTTATTATTAAATAAAGACCACTAGTTAGTTCGCGTGAAATAAATATAATGTAGACTCATCCAAAAGAAGTTCCATTGGATAGTTAGGAGATGGTTGTGATTAAGGTTTCATAAAGAAATATAAGGACATAGGAATCCTTATATATAATGTGTTGAAGCATATCATATTTGGAGTGTTCGCATTAGGAGGTTTCTCCCTTGAATATGTAAGGTTAAAGCATAACTTTATTTATTCCATACAAGAGTCATTGTATGGTGTTTCCCTACATTAAGGTATTTTTATAAATAAAGTATTAATAATTTCTTATATATTTTCTATGATTTAATTTCAAGGGTTAAGGATCATAATAAGTGGCATCAGAGCTCTTTCTTGTGCCAAAAATGAAATTCTTTTTTCTGGGTGTTGATTTTTCGAGGGAGAAAAGAGGGCCATGCCACTTAGAACCATTATTATAGATTTATTTGAAAAGTTCAAAGGAACCAACTGTGTATTCGAGTTTCTCTAAAAAAATCCCAATTAAAATAATCATTCGAACTGAGAATGGAAAGTGAATATATCATTTATCAAAATTCATCTATGATTGGGTTTTTCCTACAATAGTAGTGACTTTATTCCATGTATTGTAGAGAATATATCTTTTAACAAGCTTCCTAGATTGACACTAGAGCAAATCCAAGTGGAATACTACTTTACGAGTTTCAATTGGACATATAATTTGATATATGTTTGAGACATATTAAGGAAGTTATGGCCATTTCAATTCATCACCTTAAAAATTTGGCTCTCATACTTATAGTAGACATTGGAATTTCACTTGGGAGTATTATCCCTCATCATTTAGGAATATGTAGGGTTCTATGAAGATTATGTGGAAGATGAAAATTATATGAAAGAAGTCCTTCCTTTCAATTTTATTGACTTTCTATGGATTATGAAGAGCATATAAAACAATGGCTACTCAATGTAGAAGGAACTTCATAGCTTGAATTAATTTGTATTGATCGTCTCTGTTTGGCGCACCAAGCACAAAAACTACATGAATCCTATGCAGCTATCTAAATTTTGTAACTTTGAAGGTATATTGAAGATGTGTAGTCAAGAGACATATATGCCTTGGGTGATGCTATAGGACAATTATGTTCACTTGTATATGGACAATTTTCATTTATGGGAAGAAAAATACTTTCCACTTATATTCGATAACTGTACTCTTCCGTCTTAAGTGGAAATCATTGAAGGAAGTAGGGTTTGCATTATAACTGTCAATATTTATCTTGCATATTCTCTTGTTGTAGTGTTCCTTCCAAAACCACAACTGTCATTTTACAAGTGTGTTGATGATATTTTGGACATCAACAACTCTTTTTATTTGGATCCACATGACCATGGGGGAAATTGGGAGCACCATATTTAACCATTTTTCACATAAGGAGTTGAAATCAAATTATAGTCAACATAAGCACTTAGACATGTGACTCAAGTTTATGGACAATCTTCTTATTTTTCTTCAAATTTTAGGCTAGTACTTGTACACGAGACCTTGGATTATATATGGGATTATAAGATGACTTTAGTGTGGAATTCAAGGGTTATACACGGGACCTAGGTATATGTACAATATTACCTAACTAATTCATCATTGTGGCTAGCCCTTATACATTACACCCTTGTTCCTTTGACAACTTCAACATTACAGTCAACACTTGTACATGGGGCCTTGGTTTATGGTTGTACATCCTCAATACTAGTGTTGATGAATTTTTTTTTGAAATGGGATGGAGTGTTAGGATCCTCCCTAAAGGTGTAGTAGGGGATGAAGAACCCATTAGAGTAATAATAGTGTAGTTATGGTCTCCATTTAATGTAAATCGAACTGGTTTCACTATGTTTGTTATTATTAAAGAAGGTCCATTAGCTAGTTAGAAAGTGTTAACACAAAATTGTCCACATAGCTCTGTATGGTCCAAACCATAATTATACATCATAGTCCTACCGTTATTCCCTTCATTTTGAACTTCACAATTAAATTCCACCAATTTTTTTCCAAAACATTATTATCCCCCCCCCCCAATAAATACAGGGAAGTTGAGCATTTATTGTAACATAACCCCACTCTCTCCAAAAAGGACCAAAAAACCTTAAAATGAGAATGGCTCAAAACCATGGAAAAATACCATGCACAGTAAAATACCATGGGTCAGAAAACCTTGGATCATCCTATAAATACATTGTGAAGGTCTCCGTGAAAAAAACTTTATGTTCTATAAACTTTTGAACTTTGGACTTTCCTTAATTCATTTTTTGCCATCATCCCTTTCGCCACACTATCCCATGTTGCATGTCTAGTTTTTTCAGTGTAACCCTTGATCCCTTTAATAATGAAAAGCCCTTGTTGGAGATAAATGAAGACCGGGATCGTGGGAGACTACGAACCATTTCCTCAAACAGCTGCAGTGGCCCAAGTTAAAGGTATTTCTTTTTGTTATTTTATTGCATTATTTAGATAAAAAATATAAATTTATTTTTATTGCTTGTTGTATGTCGAGGTTGAGAAATCCCTTGCACCACGAAATCTACCCTTAGATATGGTTGATATAGGGTAGGTGAGTTTGCACGTAGTAGGGGAGAAATCCCCACTACATAAAGAAATAATTTAATGTGGTCTCATTAAATAGTTATGAGGTGGTTATGATTTGGATTTCTTAGGTATCTATAAATAAGGATGGAGTCCTCCTTATGGACCATGTGTTGGAGTATATTGTATTTGGAACATAGCTCATTGAGAGGTTCCCACCTCCATCATGAATATGAATAAGAGTGGGTTCCTTCCATAAAAGTATCATTGTATGGTGTTGCTATGCCTTAAGGGTATTTTTATAAATAATGTGTTAATAATTTCTGATAAATTGTTTTAGTCATTTTTAGGGTTAAGGATAATAATGAAATCCCTTTGTCAACTCATCTTCTCCAATCTCTTGGGTGTATTTTATTTGGTTGTGTACCTTCATTAAAAATGCATCAATCATATTTATGAATTCAATGCATGATGTTGTGCTTGAAAAAAATGATCCCTAACAACCTATTCTATGTTTTACTATATATGTCTCAGGTGTCTTATCTATAACTATGTATTTTTTGAAGATAGGATTGGAATTTTTTTGTGTTGAGGTTCCCTCTCCCTAATTATTATTCACATACAAAATTTCATTTGATTTTTTCACAATTACCTACAAAGTTTCCATATTCTCAGAATATTTATCTTTGGATTCTACATTATCCTTTGTTAATATCAAAGGTTTCTTTGTATTATATGTGTTCTTTTTATCTTCAGCACTAAGAAACACCTTTAGGCTCACCATCACTTTTTCTACTTTCCTAGATTCTTTGAATGTTTAAGACAAAGTGACTTTAACAACTATTTTTACAAACATGGGAATATGAAGTGGTAAAGTTGTGATGTAGATTTCTACTTGTGCTTTTATATCCCACTAGAATTTTATTAATAAGAATGGTAAATATTTGATTGAATCCCTTGACTCTTTCTTTGTTGTCCATTTTCATTATAGAAATTTCCAAGACTCTTCCAATACTAAATCCATTGGGGTTAATTCATGACCAAACTTGGTCATAAATGTTGTCTCAAATTCAATTAAACAAACCCCATTGGTAGATTAAAATATAAGTAAAATCCTTGTTTTTCGAAAGTATATGGAAACATTTGGCACACCGCATCATGTTGTACAATAATTAAACTGAAAACAAGAATAGATTTATTAACATGGCCTTCAAGTGGACCTAGTTTGTCTCAGTTGTATTTGGGAAGAAAATGGTTTAATTCTTCGGCACGTCATGAAGCTAACCAAACAAGTGCACATAATTTATTCCCTAGTCTAAGATTTCATATTAAATTCATTTATTATAAAATGAAAACATGTACAGTATCATTCTACTTTATTTTCAATATAAAAGTGTATATTCGTAAACATGTATTAACCAAGAAATTCAACATATTACATAATTCTATTTCCATAGTAAATTAATTCAACATACCCAACAATAGGAAATAGTATTGTATTTATTCTTTAAAATGAAATACAGGTGCAAGGACTTATCTTTAGTAACACTTGGCATGGATTCCAAAGAGGTCACTACATGAAGCTTCCTTGCTTGAAACCGGGCCATGGGAGTCTTCATTTCTCACAACTGAGAATTATATTCGGTCCAATGTTACTTGATAAATAACCACTTGGCTAGGTTCACTGTTGTGTATTACCATATGTGGTATTTCATATGTCATGAGAAAATTTATTCTTGATATCTCACTTGTCAGTAGCACCTTTGTTCTTGATTTCCTACCTTCCCCCAAGCCAATGTACAAATTCCAATTAAAATTGAAGATGAAGGGTTTTGTTACCGAAAGTAACGACCCTATACTTTTACATCATAAATTTTGTTTGTACACAACCACAAAATAGCTAATTAATTTTAACTTTTTTACATTTTTTTTCATTTCCAAGAACTCTTATTTTATTTAGTACATGGGAAAAATGGTATCCCTTCCTTGAATTAATGATGCCATTATGATCCTTGACCCCATTTGCATCCAAAATTCAATATGATATATCTTTAAAAAAAATTAAATATCTTGTAAAAATATTAAAACTCCTATTTTTTCCCCAAACATCATCACAAAATTCGTAGATAAATAAACATCGATAAATTAGTATAAGATCAAACATAATCTAATAAAAACATAATTTTAACAAGTTATATTACAAAGTTTAATATTGAATGGTATTAGTCGCTATATGTCTCTTGTATCAACAAGTTGAATGTCTTCAACTCTCAAATTACTGAAAATACTTCAATCTAATTTTCATTGTTTAAGTGTTTTCTCAAAGTTATATAATTTAAATCTTGGCAAATGTACACTTCATATAAATTTCATATCATACCTTACCACAATAAGACATCACTTTCTTCTCTAGATATCTAGTCCATATCATGTACCATGTATTAAGCAGAAAACACATGCCTTGTGAATTTCATAATCATACCACTTAAAAGAATTATTGGCAATTATTTGTATACTTTAAATAAGTCAATTACATATACAACGTATAATTACAACTAGATGAAACTTTTAGAAAATGAACATGCCACTCTTTACCATAATATGGTACTACCCTCATCACATTACACTTTAGTGCAATATGCTAGAACATAATATTCTATAATTTACCTAAATCTATTTCCTTTTAGGATCTGAGCATAAATACAACAATTTTTTTTTTCATGTGGACCCAACAATTAATAACAACAGAATCATGCTATTAATGCCTTGATTTAAATGTTCCAGGATGCGTGTGCTCTCTAGGATAATCCAACACATCTAGTTGACAAAGTGGAATCCATAATGATCCATCATGTGGATCGTTCATAGGCCTCGCCTCATGAATATTAAATCTCCTATACCGATGTACCTGGGTGTCATAATGGTCATGTCTCTTTAAATTGATTTTAGAGTTGTCATCAATACCATTGTCATCATGCTAATTCTAAGTGAATTAATGGTCCCTTGGGATGCAAATCAGTGGATTCTCACTGGGGTTAATCACTTGTTTCACGCATTTGGTTTAGAAATTTCAATAGAGTTTCTCTCTAGCATCTTAGGGAAACATTTCTCCTTGGACTGTCTAGACTCCTCGACTTTATTGTCAGCTCTTCATTAGGTTTTTAGGATCTGCGGGTTGGTATTTATTTTTACATGCCTTTTCATTTGCGGGGTAGATATTTTGAGTCTCAGGTTTCAATCTAAAGCATGTCATGTTTCCAAAGAGTGACCCTTGATCGTGGTAGCATAGGGAAAGGTTGTTCCATTACTCGAGGACACAATGGATATACAAACAACTACTATGACATCTTTATTCTTGGGCATTTGAGGATCATTCTCAATGATTAGAAGGAGGGATTACTGGTCCAATAGTTGGTGGGAAAATTTTCTTGAACTAGACGTATACGTTATTGGACAATTTTTTTTTAACAGAAACGGATAAAATTTGTATTGGTTTAAAAAGGCTGTAGCCTAGCCAAGCTTACAAAGGGGGAAGTTTAGAAAAAAGAGGGCTGATGACCTCTAACAATATTTTCATCCCTCTTATGAATACTATAGGAGAAAGATCCCACTTTCTTCTAGGGATTTTTTGAGAAAAAAATGAATGCTTACAAGAGTAAACTCTCTCGAATTGTGAGCAGAGAAAAATGTAGAAGCAATGCATTAAATGGGAGGAGAGCTGAGATGCCCCTTAATGAAAGGATCCAATCACTTCTGGGAGCTTGAGAAAATGTTTGAGGCTGCTTCCTTTTCCCTGCGTTCTTTGTTGGTATTTCTACCTCTGGTGAGGGGAGGAGAAGGGGCTGTAAAGTCTTCAGAGTCAGAGTTTTCCTCTAACACAGATGAAGGGACTAAGGACACTGATCCTGCTTGGGTTGGAGCCTCAAGACCTGATGCTTAGGGGGGATCAGGAGGAGCAGGACTTGGAGAAGCTTCTTTCGTGGAAGGAGCTGCAAGAACTTATTCAACCTCTACAAGTGAACCTCACCACCCAGTCTCTGCAGTTCATGTTGGGGGAACCTATCCAGCCTCTGTTGATCATGCTGGTGGGATCCTTTCAACATTTCAAGGTCACGTTGAATCCAGTCACTCAGCCTCTGTAGTTCATGCTGAGGGCACCCATTCAACCTCTGATGTTCAAGTTGAACCTCCCCATCCAACCTCTACAATTTATGTTGGATCCATCCACCCAACCTCTAAAGTTCATGCTGGGGGCACACACTCAACTGCTACAAAGCATGTTGATCCTAACCATTCAGCCTCTGTTGTTCATACTATTGGTGCCCATCCAACCTCTGCAAGTCATGTTGGACCCAGTCTCTCAGCCTCTGTAAGTCATGCTGGGGGTAGTCTTTCAGCCTCTGTGGTTCATGCTGGAGACAATCCATCAGCCACTGCGAGTCATGTTGACACCGTTGAGAAAACTGGTCGTTCGAAAAAAAACTTAAGTTAACTTGTAAGATATGTGAGGGAGATCATCTTACTCACCAGTGCCCTGCTATCACAAAGGTGTGAAGAGTGTGGTCCAAGACTCAAGAATTTCCTTCTCCTGAACAACCTATAGTTTCTCAACAACCTACTCAACCTTTGGTTGATCAAGTGGTCGAAAAAATATCATATTTGGTCGATCCCACTCTTCTTTCAGAGAGTGATCGTAATGTGATTGAACCAATGTCACCTTTGGTCAATCCCACTCTCCCTTTGGAGAGTGACTTTCATGAAGCGGTTGAATTGATTTCATTTTCGATCAATCCCACTCTTTCTTTAGAGAGTGAAGTGTCTGCTAGTCACATTTTCTTCATTGTAAGTTCAAAATTTACTGAACAAGGGGGCACTGAATTAGCTTCAGATCAACCCCCACCAAGCTCTCAGATTGCTTCCTTTGATTGGGATAGCCTAGTTGAGCCGCGCCTTCCTTTTGACGCACCTTTCTAGATAAAGGTCAAAGTTGAACAATACACAATTGCTCATTGTATTGTTGATGAAGGAGCCTCAGTTAGTATTTTGTCTACTCGTGCTTGGCAATGCATGGGATCTCCCAACCTTGTGTCGATTGTTAGTCAGTTACTAGCGTTTGATAGAAGAAATTGTATAGCCTTGGGAACTCTTGCTCAAACACCTGTTACTTTGGGTGGGAAGACCATCTTAGTTGACTTCATGGTGATAGAAGACCCCTTGGAATTCAATATGCTCCTTGGATGGGATTATGTCTATGCCATGCAAGCTGTAGTGTCAACATTATTTCATGTGATGTACTTTAATCATGGAGAATAAATTGTCACTGTCGATCAGTTGGATTTTCTTGATCCATCTTCTGACCCAACTAGAGACCAGGTCTTTCCTTTATCGATTCCCAGTGTTTCTATAGACACTCCCCCACCACAGGTGAGCTATGTGGCCTCATGTACTTTGTGTTCAATTGCTACTAAGAAGCAACCTTTGTTTTCATGATTACCTTCTCAGGACTTGGTCCCAGCAGTTGACTAGGTGAGTCATATTATATAGACTATGGAGCTCGCTCTCCACTCTGTTGATCCATTTGAAAGTTTAGACATGTGTCATATCTCGGATGACCTCCTTCCTTTGGATGAAGTCTTCCTAGAGTCTTTGATACAGTCTGACCTTCTTTTGGATGTCGGTTTAGTTATGACTAAGTCTAACCCTGATTTGCTTAGTAAGCTTGATCTTCCCATGGATCGGTCTTCTTATGTTGATCTTGTTGAGTATTTTGACTCTTCCTTTGAATAGAAAGTTAGTGATCCTGATGAGTTTGATTTTTCTTATGAATTTTTCAACTCCTTTGATACTGAGTTTGTTCCTGTAGAATCTATCTCCTATGTTGATTTTTTCTCTCCTTCTGAGGTTGATCTTATTGATTATAAAACCTTGAGCCTTGGTACTATAGAATCTTCTTTGGTTGAGTCTGCCTTGACTTTACCTTTTATAGAATATATTAAAGTCACATGTGTTTTTGCCAAAGTGACCTACATTGGATCTTTTCTTTTGAATGTGATCCTGATTTTGTTGTTTCTTGGAGACAGGATTCTTAGTTGGATTCGCAACTGTTTACTGGCCTTGTCTTGTTGTTAAAGTTGTAATTGCATTTGCATGTGCCCTACTCGCGCTTATGAGCCTGATGTCGGCTTCCATGATTTTAGCTCGTTGTATAATCCCTCATCTTTGTTCTCATCGTCGCTAAGCCTTGTATCGTTTTTCCTTTACAACTTGACACTTTTTACCTTGAGGAGGCATTCCCCGAGTGTCTTTATCTTGCTCATGTTCCTTGCATTATGCATAATTTTGTTCCTCGTGCTTGGAACTAGTTTTGGTTTCCTCTGACACTCGTCTCCTCGCATTTAGATCATTCTTTTTGCTCTCCTTCGAGCTCGTTAAAAACAGTAAGGAGGCCGCGAGTTGACTTTTTCGGACTCATTAAAACTTCATGGGAAAGATATTGAGTTTCTGTAGGCCTAGGTTTGACTCCTCAAAATAGACTTGACTGTCGAGTAAACTTGTTCGTTCAGGCTCATTAAGAATATGTGAATGGGAATCCACATTGGTGGTAGGTTATCACGTTCTCGGACCATGTGGAATAGTACGATAAAGGATCGCTCTCTTTTCTACTGAATTGAGAAGAGTATTCTCAAGCATTGGTTTATTGCTTTTTAAAACCTGAGGGATTAAATTTATGGAAAAGGAACCCCCGGTATGAGCTTAGTTTTCTCTTTTTCGTGCTCTTGACCAAAAAATGAAAAATATTCTGAGTGTGCTTTATGTCTTTTATCATGCTCGTTAAACCCTAAAGAACAAAGCATCGAGTTTCAATGTTGTAAACCCCATTTCTCGTAATTAAATGGATCTTTTTGAGTGATCTTACCTTCCTTCACACTCGTAAAATTTAGGCTATATGTTGCTTTTGAAGGAGCGTTGGGTAGGTGGTAATTTAATATTTTTCGGACCTTCCTGACTAAGTACAAAAAAGGTGCGCCTTACTTCTTCGGAAGCTAATAGAGTTCTTCTGTGGTTTTGTTTTATACTTTTTCAGCCTCAGGATACTAAATTGGATGAAAAATCCCCCCCCAGGAGTCTTCTTTGGAGTTTTCAGACTCTCTAAACTATGAAAACACCATCGAGCATGTACTAGTTCGAGCTCGTAAAATCCACGAATCAGTGCTTTATCAAGCATTCTTCTATCTCTTCTTTGAGCTTTCCAAAAATGAAGAAGGTCCCGAGTTTGCTTTATTGGACTCGTTAAACCTTTATAAGAAAGAGGGAAAGGGAAGTTCATTCACATGTATTTTACATCATGGTAGCAAGTCTTGTTTCCTTGAATAAAGCACTAGTTTTGAGTTTATCAACAGTTGGGTCCTAGTATTTTGACCTTATCCTGATTCAGAGTTTCTTACTCCTCTAGTTGGCTTCTTTTCCAATTATATAGGGAATTTGTCAATGTCTCCTACATTGTATATTTTGGTCGTTGGTTCTTTTGTGTCAAAAGCTGCCTAAGTCACTTTTGTGTCATGCTCACTGTTCAAGGATTAAACCTTTTTTAGCCTTTCTGTAGTTGCCTTGAACTTTTGTGTCGGCCATTCCCTGGTATTAGTTCATTACATCATGTCTTCGGTGGTCCTTGTCGTGAAATTCAGTACTAATTCTAGATCCAATTAGTCTTTGACTTACCTCATGTTGGATGATGAAGGATGCCTTAATTCCTTCCTTCCAATGGATCTCTTCCTATCGACTGCAACACATCTTGCTCTGGGAATGAGATTTAGAGTTTTATGATAGTACCTTGGGGATTGTAGTCATCAATGGCAATTTCTCTCGCTATTGGGTAGTGGGAATACCTTAATGTCTCCTACTCAATGGATTCTTCAAGTGTTCAACTTCAAGTCCTTGTATTCACACTTGCTAGAATGTACTAGGTACCTTGGGGACCATTTTCATTAATGGTGGTTTCCCTTGCATTTGTTAATGGTTCTCATTATTGAACGGTAATCAAACTGTTTCCTCCATGTTCAACTTCAACTCCTTTATTCGCATGGTTAGGATTTGTACCTTTTGGGCTATTTGGATTGAAGACCTTGGGATGACAATAGCATCGTCATTTTGCTATTTCCCAAGCTGCGCAAGATCTTGTCACACTTTATATGACATTTTGCTGAGACGTAGATCCACCTTGTATTTTTGTGGCTATGATTGATTGTTGAGCATGTATCCACCTTGTTCATTTGTGTCCATGAATCTTTTAGATTTGATATGGAACCTTTTTGCATATCAAGCGACCATGATAGTTTCATCAGTTATACATATGTTGGATCCGCCTGTATCTTTATGGCGATGTTTTGTATATGGACTTGTATGTCCCAGAGATCAGTTTTTGTCAGACATTTATCTCTCTTTCAGGTACCTACGTTCGAGCCTTTTGATCTTGGATTCTTTGGTCTCTCCATACTCAGCTGTTTCCTTTATAATGTATTTCATCTATCGTCTTCCCCTCTAACCTCATACATTAGGGGGCATCTGTTATATCTCAAAATGACACATTTCTGCTTGTGACCACTTTCCCATGATTCTGTCGCATGTTGACACTTCCATGATGACACTTCATGAAAGTCATTGAAAGTCACTGAAAAAAAAACCTAACTTGGAGGACCCATATATTGAGTTCTATAACTCCACTTGACCTCATCTATGCACCGTTTGAAAGGTATCTGTGTTAGATAAAACTTACTAGAAGACACCAAAGTTTGAAAATTCCCAAAAATACCCTAAAAATGAGTTTTTTGATGTGTACAGGAGTTTCCTTAAGGAACCTCGTGTACGTACGTGACTTTCTCTATATAATACCAGCGTACGCCTCCAAAAAATGTCAAAAAATATATATTTTGAAATTCAGGTAATTTGGGTAGTTTCGGTAGTTATGCAATTGACTCCTTCAGTTGTAACTACTTTGTCTTCGACCCTAACTCTTCATTAAGCATATAAATAGAGGTAGGGAGGTCCATGAGAGGAGACTTGAATCTTTGCATTGTTATGTTGAAGGATTTGGAGCTCTCTTTTCCCACACCTTTACCCTAGAATATTTATCCTTGTGTTGCAGAGCTTGGAGGCTAAGTTCCTTGGAGAAGAGAAGTAGCAGAACCAAATCAAGGTTTCATGAGGTGCTGAACTTGAAGAGAAGGTATACTTGTACTTGTTTTCAAGATTAATAAAGATGTGATGTACTTCTTCTTTCCAAATAATTGTTCAATGTGTGATTGAATCTATGTTTATGATCAAATATGTATGTTAATCAGAATAGTTTCTCAGATTGATTTGATTATCATTACTTTATATGTGGTCATATTGGTTTGAGGAAGGTATAATTCGTTTTGCAGGTCTCTTGGAGTAAGAGGAGCAAGAGGAGCAAGAAGAGGATTGAAGGGCTGCTTGGATCAACCTTCATTTGTTAAGGTATTAACCATTCTAATCTCTAATCTTGTTTATATATACTTGCAGAACCATTTTCATCCGCCTTTCAACCCCAGTATGTTTATGGCCTCTTAAACCCTAGCCATAGGAAACTTTCCTTCACAACAGAATTGTCTTCGAGGGGCCAAAGGGCACGTCCTGCGCCTGGTCATCTGCTGCTTCCATATCTTGATATTCAACTTCCTGCAAAACTTCAAAGCTATTTTTGTTTTTCGGTGGAGGAGAATCCGCGAGAGGAGTTAGATCGTGAGATGAGCCCTTATGCTGTGAGGCTTGAGGCTCCTTTCTTTGAGGGGTTCATCGTCTATTGATGACCATTTGGAACTCTATATATTTGGGAGTGGGAGGAGTTTTTGTTTTCTATGATTCTGCAAGCTTGGGGAAACTTTTGGAGAAGTGGCCATATACATGGCAAAAGTTGCATTTGAATGGAATCTGCTCATAGTCCAGTTCTTGGATGTGACTCCAATATCCTAAAGTAAGCTTTAGGGACTCCAGAAGCCCTTTTTCTATATTTACCTCTACGCAAATGCAGGCACATCTGAAATGACCTCCTTTTGGATCTGCACCATCTAGGTAGCACCCTAGATTATTACCGATGTCCACAAGAGTGATTTTCCCCCAAAGATTAAGTGGGAGGTTTGGCAGTCTTACCCATACTGGAGTAGCTGTAATCTCTGCTTATGGGTTAAACCCTAGAGTCCAAGGAGCTAAGAACAACCCTCTCAAGCCCATGAAGAAGGGGACTGATCAAAAGACTTTATCTCATTCTTCTTTATTCAGAAATAGAAAAACAAAATACCCCCTACCAACTACAAAGAGAGAGACTTGTCCTTGCAAAATAGGGTTCCAATGTTCTACAATCCAGAGCTCCACCACTTTAGGGCTAGGCCACAACCCTGTAAACTTACCGATGAGGGATTTCTCTGAGAGGATGAGTGCTTTCTGACATGGATCTGAAGGAGAGAGCTCCAGAGAGGGGATATCATCTATCTTCTTCACAAGCTTGGAGGGGGCTTGAGAGGTTTCCGGAGGAGCGACCGCATGAACTAAGGCCTTGAAGGCCAGGAGATGGTCATGATAATCCATAACCAGAAACCTTGAGCCGCCAGGAAGAGCCGAACCCTCACACTGACCCAACGTGGCAGCAGCAAGCAACAAGTAGGAGATGATCTGATCGACGAGAGGAGGCGGCTAGGGAAACCCTAGCTACAGATCAGTGGAGCATCCTTCCATTCATCGCTTTGTTTTTTTCACATACTATACGTTATTGGACGATTATAAACTTTCTTTCTCGGATATTCATACAATATCAGGATCTCCCTCAAGTAAACATTCCTCTTCCTCCTCCCTCTTTAGTTCCCGCTCCTCACATTTCCTCCTTCCTATGCTCCTCTTAGGTCTCCAAGCCACCTGTTGAACATGGAGAGCAGTAAATTATGGAAGCCTCTTAGTTGGACGATACAAATGCCATTTCTAATTCACCAGTGGACATAAAGGAAAACATGTGGAGCGAATGAACGTCCTAGTGGATCCTGCCACCTTTCGGAAAAATGTGGGCTTACCATTCAAGGAAGCTTTCACCATCTCATGAAGATTCAGGGACTATCATTGTCCAAGTGTAGAGTAAAATCCCGAGGATGCAGACACAACTGACAATCCCAAGTAATTTCCTTCTTCTTATGTTCTTTAAAATTGAGAGGCTAATAGTCCTTTTATATGTTTGTTTTTCTCCTGGTTCCATCATATGGTTAGTATATATCTTTCTAGGACTTACAGGTTTGAATTATTCTTAGATTGATGGATATTTTTAAATGATCAACTTATATAAAGTGGTCAAAGTGTTGATTTATATATATTGATTTTGTCACTTAATTTATAGGCACTCTTTCCCATATGAAATTTTCTCCATCCTTGAAGAAACTCTAACCTCTACACTTTTTTTTTAATATCAATCGATTAAATTAAAATATAAAAATAAACCGATACAAATCCATAAATTAGTATAGTCATCATTATTTGTTTTTACATTGATGATGTTTTTTTATAGTGAAGAGTCCATATGATATGCACAAGTACTACACCATTGGATAAATGATCAATAGAGAGTTTAAAGCTCATTATGAGCTCAATTTTTTTTTGTAAACCAATGGACCTTTGGCTCTAGTATAAGAAGAAAGTATTCTTTGAGATCTTGTTAACTCATATTATCTTATATAGTATGTGAAGTTTAGGGTTGTGGAATCTCTAAAGAATCATGTAGAAAGAGATAATAAATACAAAATAATTTTATAACTAATCATCTCAAAATTTAAGGTAATGCATCCTATGTAAGTGTTTCCCCCATTGAGAGTATGACTATGACTAAGTACCTAATGTGCAAGACCAAGATCAACAAAGTTAAAGAAAACAAGGTTTCTTAAGATTTCTTGAAACTCTAATCTAAACTAGTGGTTCAAGGGGGTTTACCATAAATATGCCAAGACTTGGATAAATTATTGGAGAATCAAGAAAAAAGTTGATATGAATAAATTAACTATAATATTAAAATTTTTCATTACATCTAACTCTAAATTAAGGACAAGAAATTAAGGACAAGAGAGAGAAAAATGGAAGAAAATAAATTGAGTTATGTATGTGTGTTTAACACATGACAAAGGGGAAATTGAATATGGAATGCATGCGACGCTTCATATTCCAATGTGATAATATACTAACGTTATGCTAGAAAGAAGGAAAAGCACCCTACATAACATAGATTTAAAAGGATTTTGATGACATTCTAAACTTGTTTATCCATATTATAATCTAATAGCTTAAGGCTAGATAAATTCTTATAAGTTGTTGATTTACAAAAGGAAAGAGAGGTACGAATGTATTTGTTTTACTATTATACTCATCCCATAGTTCCAACGAGATCCGCCAAGCATATTAGTATAATATTATTTTAAAAATTCCCCTTTCATATGCTTTTGATTTCAACTTGGTCATCCCTTAGTGATAGTGAGACAAAATGTTTGTCGTTACAAAATGAACAACTAATTATTATTTCCAAATTAATTTATTGTGTCACATAATTAATCGCATAATGTACTCTTCTCCATTTGAAAATTTCTCCATTCTTGGAGAAACTACGACTTTCCTAACATGTTAATAATTATGATGATTTAGGATTAATTATCTTAATTGTTTTTAGTACATTATGAAAGAAAACCAAGAGATTCCTTCCCTTTATAAATGTGTGATAAACCAAAGTTGATCTTAGTAAACACTAACGAAAATAAAAATATACATAATTATTTGATTTATTCATTACTTTTATTGAATATGTTTATCATTATATTTGTTACTTTAATATTTACATGAAGACACTAGAAACCATGGACAAATGAAAAGGAAACACAAAGAATGAATCACCAAAAAAAAAGAGAAGGGCATGCAAAAGTTGACGTTACTCTTAAATTTTAATGTTATTATCCGTGGGAAACAATTTTAAAAGTGTGTTGTGCATGGATAAGACTAAAGAATAAAGCTTATATATCTCAAAGATTCCATGGATCATTTGTCCCTCATTATAATGTATGAAAGCCACATAAACTACAAATATTACTAATCCATAGGTCTATTGATTTTACCCCACTTGTGAAACAAATAAACACGTATCCTTCAAGATGCAAGAATAAATGGTCAAATTATTATTGTTCTTTTTTGTTATTAAATATGTCTATCTAATAATTGTGAGTTAAAATAAGTTCTTTAGAGAATACTCATCAGTTACATCGAAGTCTATGAATTAAATGTATGACACGTGGTAATGTAATATCATGAAAGTAAAATGGTATATGGATTTTGAAATTCCATAAATCCTTATAATTAAGACATAACCTAGTTTCTATTATTACATTTTCATAATTTTTGGTTATATTTAAGAAAAAAAATATCGACAATAATTACATTTTCATAAGTTCTGGTTATATCTAAGAAGAAAAGTTTGAGAATAATTAGTGAAGAAATTCTTACTTAACATTTACATTTAATACTTAAGCATCATCATAGCTAAAACCATTGGAAAATACCATGGGTAACTTAGTCAAGATTAACCTAACACATTCAATGATAATGTTAAAGGTAGTTGTGAAATTATACCCATAACTTGTCTCTTTTTATTTGTTTAATCATGCACTTCAATTATAGAACATGTAAGATTTTACTAAATATAGTAAAAGAAACAGAATCCACTAAATATTCTCCAATGTTAAAGTTATCCTAAAAATATATATATAATTTAATGAGGAAATTAATTGCACCGAGGGAAGCGAGGTGCTTTCCAACCCAGTATGGGGGAGATCCTGTCGCGTTAGTCATGTTATGCTAGCCGACATAAATAAAAATATCAAATATTAAAAAATAAAAAATATAAATATAAATTACATATCGACTTAAATAAAATAAAATAAAAATTAAACATCCATTTTAAACCCAGATCAATCAATTATTGAGAGAGATCCAAATGGTAAAAGAATGTACACCTCAAAAAATTGGATCCCTGTAGGTGCTTGATAGATCCGGGTTTAAAATGGATCTACGCT
>LPNX010160830.1:50537-90078 GCA_001517045.1 Pseudotsuga menziesii | reverse complement strand
TTCCTTTTATGTAAGGAAGAGTGATTTTGGTTCCGTCCATGTTTTTTATTTGTTTTTGCGACTTGTTAAGTGCTCTCTGGATGACCCTCCTGATTTGATTTATATTGTATCCATTTATTAAGAAGGCTTTGGACAAATGGTCTAGTTCTTGGTTAAGGTGGTCTTTGTCTGAAATTCTAATGGCCCTAGTTACCAAAGTGTTTAAAACACCTGACTTTTGTGTAGGAAGATGGTGTGAGTCAGCGTGTAGGTACCTATCAGTATGAGTTTTCTTCCTATAAACTTGGTGGCCTAAGGTTCCTTCATTTCTTTTTGTTATAAGAACATCTAAGAAGGGAATTTGGTTATCTTTTTCTACCTCCATAGTGAATTCAATATGTTCTGATCGACCGTTCAGATGTTCCAAAAACGCATCCAGACTTTCTTTACCGTGTGCCCAGTCTATGTTGGTGTCGTCCACAAACCTTTTCCACCACTTTGGTTTTAACGGGAAAGACTCAATGGCAGATTTTTCAAAAGCTTCCATGTACAGGTTGGCCACCACAGGGGAGAGAGGAGACTCCATCGCAACTCCTTCAACTTGTTCATATAACACCCCTTTAAAGCTGAAGAAAGTGGAATTTAAACAGATTCTAATGAGCATTTCTGTTTCTTCATCCGTCACCTCTCTCACTACTCTAAGAGCATCATCGACTGGGATTTTTGTAAAAAGGGAAACAACGTCAAAGCTTACTAAGATATCACCTTCTTCTACCTTAAATTCCTTTATTTCATTTACCATGTGAGTAGAGTCTTTTATGTAAGAGGGGGTTTGACCTACAAACACCTTTAACTTTTTAGCAAGAAATTTAGTTAACTGGTAGGTGGGGGAATTTATGGTGTTTATTATAGGGCGAATAGGAACACCATCTTTGTGAATTTTAGGTAATCCATAGATCCGAGGTATTAATGCGTCTTTTGGAATTAATTTATTTTTAATGTTTTCATCAAGAGTGGAATTTTTAATAGTTTTTGTAACTTTATTTATGATCTTCATCGTGGGATCTTTGTCCAGCTTCCTGTAGCTTCCGCTTGTTGATAAGTGGTCAAGCATTTTTCTGTCATAATCTATTCTGTTCAGAATGACAGTGGCGTTTCCTTTGTCCGCTCTTAGTACAATGATGTTCTCATTATTTTTTATGTCTTTTAAGGTTGTCTTCTCATCAAGTGAAAGGTTGCTCCTGGGTGGTTTTGCTTTCCTGATGGCCACCGGGCATTCTAGCCTTGCCTCTTCAGCCTGGGTCTCCAGCAGATTAGAAATCGCATCCTAAACCCTGCACACAATATCTTCTACTAGGTCATGATATTGTGTGCAGGGTTGAGGACGCGATTTCTAATCTGCCGGAGACCAGGCTGAAGAGGCAAGGCTAGAATGCGCGGTGGCCATCAGAAAAGCAAAACCACCCAGGAGCAACCTTTCACTTGATGAGAAGACAGCCTTAAAAGACATAAAAAATAATGAGAACATCATTGTACTAAGAGCGGACAAAGGAAACGCGACTGTCATTCTGAACAGAATAGATTGTGACAGAAAAATGCTTGACCACTTATCAACAAGCGGAAGCTACAGGAAGCTGGACAAAGATCCCACGAGGAAGATCATAAATAAAGTTACAAAAACTATTAAAAATTCCACTCTTGATGAAAACATCAAAAATAAATTAATTCCAAAAGACACATTAATACCTCGGATCTATGGATTACCTAAAATTCACAAAGATGGTGTTCCTATTCGCCCTATAGTAAACACCATAAATTCCCCCACCTACCAGTTAGCTAAATTTCTTGCTAAAAAGTTAAAGGTGTTTGTAGGTCAAACCCCCTCTTACATAAAAGACTCTACTCACATGGTAAATGAAATAAAGGAATTTAAGGTAGAAGAAGGCGATATCTTAGTAAGCTTTGACGTTGTTTCCCTTTTTACAAAAATCCCAGTCGATGATGCTCTTAGAGTAGTGAGAGAGGTGACGGATGAAGAAACAGAAATGCTCGTTAGAATCTGTTTAAATTCCACTTTCTTCAGCTTTAAAGGGATGTTATATGAACAAGTTGAAGGAGTTGCGATGGGGTCTCCTCTCTCCCCCGTGGTGGCCAACCTGTACATGGAAGCTTTTGAAAAATCTGCCATTGAGTCTTTCCCGTTAAAACCAAAGTGGTGGAAAAGGTTTGTGGATGACACCAACATAAACTGGCCACACGGTAAAGAAAGTCTGGATGCGTTTTTGGAACATCTGAACAGTCGATCAGAACATATTAAATTCACTATGGAGGTAGAAAAAGATAACCAAATTCCCTTCTTAGATGTTCTTATAACAAAAAGAAATGAAGGAACCTTAGGCCACCAAGTTTATAGGAAGAAAACTCATACTGATAGGTACCTACACGCTGACTCACACCATCTTCCTACACAAAAGTCAGGTGTTTTAAACACTTTGGTAACTAGGGCCATTAGAATTTCAGACAAAGACCACCTTAACCAAGAACTAGACCATTTGTCCAAAGCCTTCTTAATAAATGGATATAATATAAATCAAATCAGGAGGGTCATCCAGAGAGCACTTAACAAGTCGCAAAAACAAATAAAAAACATGGACGGAACCAAAATCACTCTTCCTTACATAAAAGGAACAACGGACGTTGTCGCTAGGATCCTCCGTAAAAGGAACATTAAGGTAATTTTTTCTCCTCCAAACTCAGTAGGAAGAATGCTCGACTCCTCCAAAGACCCAATAGAACCTTTAAAACAAAAAGGTGTTTACAGCATTCCCTGCTCCTGTGAGGTCCCATATATTGGTGAAACTGGTCGCTCTATTCAGACAAGGCTCAAAGAACACTCGGCAGACATCATACATGATCGACACCAAAAATCAGCTCTAGCCGAACATGCTCACCATTCACGCCACCACATACGAATTGAAGGAACAAAACTTATCGCCAGAGAAGATCACTACAAGAGGAGAAAAATTAGAGAGGCTATAGAAATAGAAAAATTCCCCTCAAACCTGAATAGAGATGATGGCCTTAAACTAAATGAATGCTGGCGCCCTATTATCCGCCACCTAAAAAAACTATAACACACACTCAAGATTAACAAAAAAACCCTTCCCTAACTATTGATATTTTAATAATATTAAGTAACTATGTAAAACGTTTTAATTAATTATAAAAAGATAAACAACAAAAAATCTAACCTACGATACATTAACAAAAACTAATTACAACTTAAAATTTATTAAAATTTTAAATATTACCTAAAATCTAAAATCTCATAAAAAATTCTAATACTACCCTCAAAACTTCCTTAAAAAATACAAAATTTTTATAAAATTAAAATATTTCATTAATAATTTGTTAAATTATAATCAAAAACTTCTTTTCTTTTTATAAAAATTCAAATAATTATATTAATAATGAAATAACTTTTAAAACATTTATACAAAAAGTTAAAAAATTTAAAACCATATATAAAAACTTTAAAATAATAATAAAATTTTAAACCTGTTAAATAGTTTTAAAGGTTAGAACTTAAAAAATCTTCAATAGTAAACTTTTTAAAAAATTTTTAAAAATTAAATATATTAAAACTTAAAAATTTTTAACCATTATATTTTCAATAAAAATTAAAATTAAATTTTTTTTAAAAAAATTAAAAAAATTAAAAAATTAAATTTTTTTTTTAAAAGAAAAACATGAGCAAAAACAAAGCAATTTTTTAGGTCTTCTACTAAAATTTTGAAATTTATAGTGTCGGTGAATAACCTTAAAGATTATTATTAAACCAAAAAAACCCTTACCTAATTCAACCCGAGACATTTTCTCCTGATGATGAACCCTACTTTGAGGTTCGAAACGTCGAGATAAAAATCTAATGAAACGCAGTTTTCCTCCTGCTCTTAAAGGCAAGATCTTTGATGATACAATAGTATTTGGAGATAAATATGGAGGCTTGTACAAATTGAAGGGCCAACCAAAACAAGCCTTGGTTCATGAAGCAATGGAACCAGAGGAACTATGGCACAAGATACTTGCACATATACACTACAAGGCATTACCAATCACAAGAAAAGTGGCGATGGTTCTACCATATCTCTAGACAAACATGGAGGTGTGTGCCTTAAAGGATGTGCACAAGGGAAGAACACGAAGAAATCGAAGGAGATATTGGAGATTGTACACTCATATGTATGTGGACATATGTCTTCTAACTCTCTAAGTGGGTATGCATATTATGTTTCTTTTATAGATGGTTACTCCCACAAAACTTGGATTTACTTTTTGAATACAAAGGATGAATTGTTTAGTAAAATCAAAGAATTTAAAACCATTGTAGAGAATCCTATTGAAAATAAAATAAATAACTTGATGCTAGATAATGTTTGTGAATTTAATTCAGAAAGTTTCAAATATTTATGTAAAGAATAAGGGATTAAGATGGAGTTAATCACTCCCTACAATCTAGATTAGAATGGTATTGCAGAGAGAAAGAACGAGACAATAATGGAATAAGTGAAATCCATGATCTATGATCAATATATTTTGATGCACTTATGGGATGAAGCAGCCAAAAAATCATTTTATGTTTAGAATTGAACACCACACCGTGTGTTAGAGAACAGACTCCAAAAGAGGTGTTCTCAGGAGAGAAACCATAACTCAGGCATCTTAAAAATTTTGGATGCCCTGTCTACATTCATATTCCAAAAGAGAAGAGAGAAAAGTTGGATCCTTCAGGAAAGAAGGAAGTATTCATCGGATACCATGATATATTGAATTCTTACATAGTCTACATGTTAATATTAAAAAAGATCGAGAGTATCAAAGTTTTTATCTTTGACAAGGATGCGGTTGTTAGTAGATCAAGGAAGATTCACTCCGATGACATACATGAAGAAGAACCCGAATATACTAGAGTCAAAGACATAGTGATGGAAGAGAGGACTTCAAAATAACAGGAGGATCATGATACGACCAAGCCTCAAAGACTTGTAGATCCACCCTAAGAGGATAATGAACATAAGAGAATACTATCTTGGGTACGAGATATCATCCAAGATATAGACAAGTATGGTGCTCTAGAAGAGACTTCTAGAGAAAGTAAAAGACCTTGACCATAATCTAGTTACGTGGCACTATTATTCGACATAATTGATGTAGATCCTTCCAACTATGAAGAAGCAGATGAGAATAAATATGAGAAGGATTCTATGATCGAAGAGTACCATTCGATCATGAAGAATAATGTTTGATATGTGGTTCTAAGATTGGAAGGAAAGTCTATAGTGTCTTCCAAATTGATATACTAGATCAAGCATGTAGCAGATGGAAACATTGATATATAAAAGGAAATATTCATGGCTCGTGGCTTCTCTAGGAAAGATGGAATATATTATGTGGAGACATTCTCCTATATCTAGATACACTTTGATTAGAGTTATTCTTTCAATAGATACAACGATGAAGTGTAAAGTACACTAGATGGACCTGAATATAGTTCTCATGAATGGTGTCTTAGAAGAGGAAGTGTATGTGGATAAACCACTAGGATTTGAGACACATGATAGAGAGACACAGGTGTGCAAATTAAAGAATGCCTTGTATGGTTTTAAATAGGCACTCATGACATGGTACGACATGATAGATGGATTTTTGATGAGATTAGGATTTACCAACAGTAAAGTAGATTCCAGCCTTTACTTCAATTTTGAGGATTGGAAACGAGTGGTACTAGTACTTTATGTAGATGATATGTTCCTAATAGGTTATGAGAATCTCATTGTAGAAATGAAGAAGAAGCGTATTGAAAATTTTTAAATGAAATACCTATGTATGATGAACTATTTATTAGGTATTAAGGTGTTGCAGAATCCATATGATATTTTCCTTATCAAAGGAAAATTTGTGGTAGAGATCCTGAAGATATTTAGGATGATGGGTTGCAAATCCATAGCTAAACCAATGGAATCAAACTTGAAGTTCTTGTGTGATACTACTTCAGAAACAGTTGATGCCACAATCTACAAGTACATGATTGGATCATTGATGAACTTGACAAACATGAAGCTAGATATATGCTTTGTGGTGAACACTTTGAGTCAGTACATGGTAGAGCTAAGACATGTTCACATGATTGCGACAGAGCATGTGTTGAGTTACCTAAAGGGTATGATTGAGTATGGCATAAGATATGCGAGGGACCATAGGATTATCTTGCAGGGTTATGTAGACCCAAATTGGGTTGGTAATTCTACGAATAGGAAGAGCACTTCAAAGTCTTCTTCAGTTTGGGGTTTGGCATGTTTTCTTGGTTTAGAAAGAAGCATACGAGTGTAGTAATAAGTATAGCTGAGGAAATGTATATTGCAGCTTGTTCATCTAGTTGTAAGGTAGCGTGTATTAGAAATACACTTGCGGAATTTTTTGATGTCGAGTTAGAGACGACTTGTGTATTTAGTGACAAATAGATTTGTGTGAAGTTGTTTGAGAACCCTGTGTTCCATGACAAATCAAAGAAAAATGGGATCCGATATCTCTATATTAGGGATATTGTAAAGTGATGAGCAATGAAGCTCCAGTATATTGTGATGGACAAGTAGATAGCCTATGTATGGACTAATCCTCTGACAAGAGTGGAATTTAAGTACTTTAGGGACAATCTTGGAGGTGTTCATATCGATGTCCATCACAAGAGGGAGTGATGAACTCCTAATACATAGTGGTGTTCAAATACAACATGAAAAAGGTCTAGCTCTTTGGAATATGAGTGGTAGTCACATCCAACATGAAAAAGGGTTGGATCAGTGGAATATGTATGAGATTTGCATCCAATATGAAAAAGGGTTGGCACTGCAGAGATGTACATCTAATATGAAAAATGGACTTGAACTGCGGAGACAAGAATCTAGTATGAAAAAGGATTGGAACTTCATGGAGATACATATAGTATGAAAAAGGACTGTCTCTGTATAGGTACATCGAATATGAAAAAGGACCGGTCATTGTACGGGTACACCCAATATGAAAAAGGACTGATCATTGTGCGTGTACACCCAATATGAAAAAGGATTGGTTGTTGTATAGGTTGCTCCCAACATGAGAAAGGGATAGTTGATGCACTGTGATGAGGGTTTATATGAACTTGAAAAAGGGATAGTTGATGCACCAAGATGAGGGTTTCTTACAGCATGGAAAAGGGTTGGTCGGTGCACCGAGATGAGTCTTTCTCCCAACATGAAAAAGGGTTGGTTGATGCACCAATATGAGGGTTTCTACCATCATGAAAAAGGGTTGGTTGACACAACGATATGAGGGTTTCTCCCAACATGAAAATAGCCTGGCTGACGCTCTGCGATGATGATTTCTGCCAACATGAAAAAGGGATAGTTTATGCACCGAGAATATGCTTTCTCCCAGCATAAAAAAGGGCTAGTTGATGCACCAATATGAGGGTTTATCCTGGCATAAAAAAGGGATGGTTGATGCATTACTATATATGAGAGGTACTCCCAACATGAAAAAGGGTTGGATTCTGTACGGACTTATTATGATGTATATATTCGAGATATTTCACAAGTTAATGGATCAAGTACTAAGTTGCAGCAACAATGATGAGTTCCAATGATGATGACAAGATCCAGTGCCGATGAATAGTGGCAGAAGAATACCTTCCTTGTTAAGAGGGAGTGTTGAAGAATATAACTTTAGAAGATATTCTTATTGTACTTTTATTGTATTATTTTTGTACCTCCTTTGAGATATGGTATTGATGTACTTGGTCATGTAAATTTACTTGAAAGAATCAATGTAAACCTTCTGTTGTAAATCAAGCCAATGGTACCCACAATAATTATTATATAAATGTTATTTTGTGTCTCCCTAGACAATTAGGACCATAAAGAGTAACGGGTTGACCTAGTTAGGGAATTAGGTCACTCACTTGATGTAAATTAAATAAAGAGTGCGCACCTCTTATTTGGACACATCACGAGAGAGAGAGAGAGAGAGAGAGAGAGAGAAACAATGCTAAATGTTTAAATATATATTATAACCATTAAAATTATAACACTTTTCATCGGTTTATATAACAACAATAAAATATGTATTAACATGAAGGTTCACTATGATTTACTATCATATTTTATATGCTACTGCGTTAATTTATTCATTTTTCACATGCATCATTATTTTGAGTATTGTCTCATTTTTTTCCATATGTAGAAGCATGTGTAATGCACCTTTAAGTTTAATATTTGTTATATTATTGGATAAATAAAGTAAAACCTCATAAAATATTTACTAATAATTTATATATATATATTTAAAATACTTATTATTTTATTTAGATTAAGAAATATGAATTTAGGCTCTGATACCAAATGCGAGGACAATATTTCACAATAAATTTACATATCATAAAATGAAAACATGCACAATATCATTCTACTTTATTTTCAATATAAATGCATATATTCATATACATGTCTTATCCAAGAAATTTGACACATTACATAATTCTGATTCTATGGTAAAGTAATTCAACATAGCCAACAATAGGAAATGATATTGTATTTATTCTTTAACTTGAAGTACACATTTAAGGATTTATCTTTGGTAACATTTGTCTTCGATTCTAGATAGGTCACTATGGGAAACGTCCTTGCTTGCAACCAAACCACAAGAATATTCCTTGCTTGCAACTAATAATTATGGTATAGGGCCCTAAATTACCCAGCGTATAACCACATGGCTAGGTTCACTCTCTTGTATTACCATACATGGTATCTCATATGCCATGAGAAACTTTATTCATGGTATCTCACTTGTCATGAGTACCTTTATTCCCAATTTCCTCCACTCCCCCAAGTCAATGTTCAAATTCCAATTACCATATAAGACGAAGGGTTATTACATGGAAAAATCAGTACATGACAACAAGGCCAAATCATCCTTTGTTATCCATGCTAGTTGATCAAGGTTTCCTCGTGAGAGTCACTAAAATAATGTCCATGAGGTTTAGCTTCTTAAGATACTTAATTCATAATATATCATAATTCTTTCATATATACAAGGATTTTCAAGCACTCAAGCACAACAAAGGATGTGATTCATGTTACTTGATTATAGTAATCCATATATGCTTATAAGGTTAACACCATACAATTTAACAAATCAATGTCGCTAACAATCTACTCCATGAAACTTTATGCAAAATATAGAAACTTAAATTAAGGCTCACTTAATTTAGTAACCATTTGCAAGTTTTCTCTCAATCCTTACGAGAGTTCTTTACAAATTAACATATCCTTCCAAGTCATAAACAAAGGAATACAAACACAACACCATAACTACATCTTCTATTCTTGCATAAGGATAATACCACTTAACCCTTTAAGTTAAGTCCACCATGAATCTTTACTTTAACTCATTAGCGAATTTTGGGTCTACAATGGGCCTCATAAGAAAAAAACCCAACCATAATGAATGAATAGAATTTCAAGTAAAAATGTTAACCATAATTGTTGACATGAAATATTTGTAAACAAATTTTTTTCTTTGTATTTTTAACATATCTCCTTGTGGTTTTACTCAAATTTCAAGCAGGAGCACTCATTGGATGTGAAATTGAATTCCACATCCAACGATTATCAACATTGAATAATTTTGATGGAATATATCCCACAAAAGTTGAAAAATACATAAAAAACATGTTACTTTTAAGAACCTAAATGCAGAACACCTAGGAACACTAAACGACCGAGAGAAATAGGAAAAGGAACAGAACACCTAGGCACACTAGACAATCGAGAGAAACATGTTCCTCTTATTTCTTCCTCTATTTCATTTAGAAATATAACTAGTAATGAAAATTTAAAGAATTTAATTCTACACTCTCGAATGGAAAATGGCTTGGCCCACTCTTCGGGAAGTCAAAATTAGGGGGATTCTTAGAACAAAGGGATTGGAGACCATACTAGGGACGATTCATCCATAATTATACTTGGGTATTAGGTTTGTTTCTGTATTTTTTGTCATTTTAAAAGTTGTAGTAACTCTTGCATGCTACTTAGAACACAAAATAATTAACTAGGAATCACAAAATTTATAGATCTAAATTTTTCAAACTTGTTTTGTTCGTTGTTCATTCCAATTTTAACCAATAGACATGGTCGAACATGGTTCTTATTAAGAACATATATGGCCACTCATGGTTCTTGCATAGAACAACAATGGGCACACTGTTAAAACTTTTTATTTTCATTTCCCAATCTTAAAGGTAATTACATGTGGCACCACAATGCTTAAATTTTCCATTTTCTTCATATTTTGTTTGAACATTTATGTTTTTATCTTTTTATTTCATAGATTAAGATCAAAATTCCTTTTTGAATGCTTGCATGGTCATTTTTTTTTGTTCTTTTTGTTATATTAGACTAGATATATCGAAAAATAATTTGAAAATATTTTGCATGTGCATTTGGATTTGTCATATTCTTGATTATTGATTAGAAAATCTCTTTGGAATTATATATTAGTGTTGTTGCATTGAATTTTGGAGAAAAACTATGAGATCTTATTCCCTCATCATTTTGAAAAATTTGGCCCTACTTCATCGAAAGAAACATAAAGTGTATTCTCATTCTTGTATTTTTTAATAATTTCAATAAAATTTTTCAATCGTCTTAAACACCAAACAAGTTACAATCCATAGATTGATTAATAATGGACATTAAAAAGAACATTTTAATTAATTAAAAGAAACCATAATTGTTTTTTATAGCAACCATACAAGTATAAGTTGTACAATTTTGGTGTAGGGTGAGGAGTAAATTATCCAATGCTGCGGAAACTTATACTATATTATACAAAGAGTTCTAAAATCTATTAGTCACAAACTACATTTTATGGGTAAGCACACCTCACACATGTGTTAAGCTCTAGGTCAATCTAGGCATGTGGAAATATTATCCCCTCTTGCTTGTCTAGCTGGATAAGGATGTACAATAGCTTTGATATAATTTGTAAGTCCTTGGTGTGACACCAATTATCTTAGAGTTTTAAGTCTAGGGTACATATCCCTTCCCATACATAGACACTTGACCCATAACTATTCCCACCCAACTATTGGTTTGTGAAGTAGTAAAATTCTTGGGTTTTCCTAGGTTCACATAGGTGATTGCAAGCGGGAAATTCTTGTGGTACTTGATGCAGGCATATAACTCCCATTTCATCTCCATTGGAGGGTACTTTTTTTCACTAGAGTACTTGCACCTTGGGTGATTATTGCATGAGATTTACCTTAAATATAATATTCTCACCTTTGTTTATTTATCCTAGGACTTGATACTCTTGGGAAAATTGTTGAATAGTTCCCTATCCTTTTTCTTGGTGTTGCTTGTATATTTATTGCATAGGTGATTTCTTCTTGATTATTTGTTATTTAAAAGGATTCATTTTTTTTCTTACACAAAAGATAAATTTGGTTGAACTGAAAATGAGAAAAAAGTGCCTGGTCATTTTACTTGATAGTCTTGGCGAGAGTGTCTACTATAGGAAGTGTTAAACCACCTTTGAATTGCATATGGTTAAATAACCATAACATATACCCATCTATGACATGTTCACACATTTATTGGGAGATACTTGGAATAAAAGTACATATCTATAAAGACATGTCATAAAACAATTTAGAACATTTTGACCCACTTGAAATTGAAGTTATTGACAATCATACATAGACACATTATAATAATCCCTTGACCTAAGCTGACAAACCTGTCTTGATATAGTTAGGTGTACCTTTTTTCGTAGATCACTTTGAACTTGTTCGACACTTATAACATAACATTCCTACAACTGATGATTCATCTCAATAGGGGGGACCTAATATTGGTACACCTAGTGTCTCTAGGGGAAGCATTAATTATCATTTTATACCTCTAGTTAGTGGAACAATCCTTCCACCCAATGCCACATGTTCCCAGTTCCTTTTTGAATTGGGATAATATTTGTTAGTTCAAACATTCCAACTCAAGCAAATCCTAGTGTTGGAAAACCCACCACATGTATCCAAGTGCCTAGTTCGATATTCTCCCTTGGAGAATGTAACACTACTATCTCTCATGTAGGAAGTGGGTTTCCAACTACATTTGATATACCCATAGGAGGATATGCAGTTCAAAACCTAAGATTCCCTTATGGATGAATTATTTCTCTCAATTCCACCCCTCCATTGAATACTAGTAATGTATAAGGAAGTAGTAATACACTTGGAGAAAGTAATATGTAGGAAGGAAGTACTATCCTAGGTAATCAGGGGTTTCTTAGGGGTAGTCAATCCCAAGGGGTTGGTCCTCTCTTGGGGGATGGTTATGTATAAGGTAGTGTTGCACCTATAGGTTTGTTAGGAGTTTCCTTTAACAACCCTAACATGTGTACTCATATGTGATCAAATTTTTGGAAAAATTGAAATTGCTAGACCTATTGCAGCTAACAAGTGATCCAATTTTCCATCATCCCATAGGACCATCATCTTCAAAAAAGTTGCCATTTGATATTCCTACGTTTGGTGGTCACAATGGAGAAGATCCATCCATGCATGTAATAAATTTTGACCTTTGGTTCTTTTAAAACTTTGTAGCTGACTATAGTATTCAATTATGTCTCTTTCAACATGCTCTAATTGGTATTTCCACCAAATAGTATATTTAATTACCATAAACTTATTTTTGTTGATTTTGGATCTTTAATTTTTTTTCGTGACACACTTTCAGTTACCCATTTATTATGAAACAAGGATGGAATTTTTAACTCCATTTGTACACTCCACCTCTGTTCATATATCTAATCATATCCATAAGTGGAGGAACCAATAAAATATGATTCAATTCGATAACTTAGATCAATTCCTTACAGGTTGGTTTGTGAAATTGTTATTATCTAACATAGCCAAAGGCATAGCCATGTTAAGAGATTTTACATAAATAACAAGCTATTTTACATGTGTAATAGTTGGATTTGATTCATTCACAACCAAACACAATATATGAGTTGATACCTCATGCACCTTGACATTCATCCAATGCTTCAAATCCTTCTCCAGGGCCACATGTCGATGGCATTATTGGCTTTATGAGTCATAATACCATTGATTGGTCAACCCACCCAAAGTGTTTCAACCTCAATGAAAACCTTTGGTGTTATTTGTATTCATTCAAGTACTTCAAAAGATTAACAACCTAGAAAAAAGGAAACAAATAAGATTTTTTTTAACACTAAGGATGGGCAAATTAAGAAAACTAATTCTAATGTTAGGGGTAAGAAATAAAACAAAAAACTCAAATTCCCATGTATAATCTGTTCCAAAGACCAAACTATCTATGAATGTCCAAATTTAGATGAGATTCATCACTACTTGAACCAATGGGGGGTTGCATAGTAGGACACAATACTCACTTGGACTTTTCCTTCTCAACATAAACATATGGTTTCCACAAATCCTGAACCTCCACAAGGGGGAGATCAAAGAAACACCCCATAGGGGGGAAATAACTCAACTACAAATGTTTTCATGTTTGAGCAAGATGTCAACCTTTAACTCATGATAGGACTTATGACAAATCTAAGGACATGTCTTTACAGACTAGTATTATATACCTTAGAATGATGGTTTTCTATATATTGAGTGACTCATTGAACTATTGCTGAGACCTCCTATAGGATCTTAATTGGTTGACACATAATAACAATGCACAAGTAACTCAAAACTACAATATAGTTGAAGATATTTCTCAGGTCCGTTGTATGACGTTGACCCCAGAAGTTCTACAATGCTACCTACCAAAATGGGAATCATTTTTCAAGGCCATTGGTGGAATCAACCATACATATTTGACATTTGACCTAGAATAGTCACATTCAAGACTACCTCACCTTATAATGTCTTAGATACAAGTATCATTACGAGGGCTGAAGATATTTGAATGCATAATTGATTAAGGATCCTCTACTTGCATCATGTCATTAAATTTATAGAGAGATGTTACATTTCCCTACCCATTAGTTTTTTACCCTAGAATGAATGATGTATGTAATAATGAAATGGATAGAAGCTATATATAAATGGTTTACGATGATATTTAATATAAAAATGCCTTATGCTTGAAAATGAATAAGGATGAAGAATAAATGGGGGGATATGATTCCATAAGCGAGGGAAACGAAAGGGGGATAAGGGATGATGACCTTAGTGAGTTATATAGCTTACGTCCCCAACCTTTTTTAGTAAACAATAGTTACAAATATATCCTAAAGTCCCTAAACCATTTTTATGGTAGTTGATTTAGTTAATAATTATTTATTATCTTAATATGTGATTAAAAGAGGAAAAGTAGACTTCTTAGGAGGAACCACATGGAAAGTCAAGGAAATGCTTATAAAATATGGTAATTGAGTTAGAGAGGGTGCCATTGTTTTTATCATTATTCCAATAAGTTTGAGGATATTCCATACTTGACTATGCAAATTTTTATGGAGAGTTTGGTGATGATGTTCAATGTGCCATTGTGAGTTGAAATTGAATTACAACTGAGAATTACTAGAATCCCAATAGTGATATTCATTGGCTAACCTATGCTAAAGCATGAGAAGGTAACTGAGATAGCTTGAGGGATTGCATGCATAGAAGTGGATCCCATTCCTCATGTTATGTTGGTTGAAGGTAAGAGTATTAATTTATTGGGGTAGATAGAGAGGGGGTTTTGGTAGCATAAATTATATGATCTATGGACTGAGGAGAATGATTGAGAAAATTCAACCTTATGGATTTCTATCTTTATCTTGGGGGTGGTGTCTATCATATAAATATTGAGTATGGAAAAGTACCTAAGGGTTAGAGGAATTCTCTTCATTTGCATCCAATTGAGGATTAATTCATTAACATAAAAATTTGAATGTATTATGAATGATTTATTTATATTATACTTTTGTATTGTTTATTTTACAATGGGGAATTCTTGTATGTATGAGCTTAATTAGCATTATCATAGTTATATAATTGATAAATATGCATTCATAAATGGTTTTGCAATTCATAAATAAGGTCATTGTACCTTGTTTCCACTATTAAAATCTACTAGTATCTATTAGAATCAATTTTGGTATTAGAAGACAAGCTCGAGTGTGAAATTGGAGTACCCCTTTACCTCAAGAATATTATAGGGGTGGTTGGGTAGATGAAAATATGGTACCAGGGGTTATGATTACAACACTGGGGATATGTGGGCTCATAGTCATATTGTAAATGAATAATCACAGTTTGTAACTAAAATATTTGACATAATTCCTCCATGAGAATAATTGGGAGAAATATAGCTTGTACGATATATGTTTGATAAAATGTTTCAATGAGGAAAATTTGGGAAAATTCACGTATATGCATGTATGATAAAAATGCTAATGAGGAAACCTATATAAAGTATGTAATGGATAGACATATATTTTCATATTGCTTAGATGGTTCCCTTGATGTTTTTTATGTGTTGGTATGAAGTTGACAATGGATGAGATTATAGGAGGCAAAGTTTGGTTTTGAAGAAGAAATTGGATGAAATGGTTTAAATATAGAGTCTAACTTTTTGAGAAATTGAATAAAATTGTTAATCCATAAAAACACCAAAATTATGATGATGGAATAATATTATATTCACCATTAATGGTGTGAATTTTTGAGTTAGAGTGTAGAATAATTCATTGGTGGTCAAGTTGGAGGAGCTAGGCATACATGTGGTTGTGCTAGGTGGATTCTGAATGTGCAAGTTAAGGCCATGTAGAAGAATGGTAGAATTGGTAAAGTGTTTTTTAACAATGACAATTAGTAGTTTTGGAGGATAAGGAAGTGGTATTAGAAACCACTTATCGATTTCTCAAATTGTTGTGAGACTTCCATTGTCTTAGTGTTTTCCAATTTTTGGGGAAAAGTTGGGTATTAAAGGTTGGTAATGTCCAATCCCAAAATGGATATATGTGCACCACATGTCTAAAAAATTCATGATACATCAAAAAATAAGGTGGGTTTGTAATTGGTGGTAAGTGGTTTTAAAACCATAGCAGGTGGTTTCATAAACAAAAATTAAATCTTAGAAATTGATTAGGAAACACCACATGTAAAAGTAGTTAAAATTTTTAAAGGGATAAGGTTCCATTAAATACCTATATGTTTGAACTCTGAAATGGATGGTTGGGTGCCATGTGTCTAGTGGAAATCATTGCATGACAAAAGAAAAAGGGTAGTTTTCAATAGTGGCAGTAAGTGGTTTTAGAACCATAGTTCTTGTTTTGAAAACCACATTTCAAACTCTGAAATGATGAGAGTGCACCATGTGTTAAAGACCAACTAGTTTGGCCTCCAAATTTTATCTAGGTTGTTGATCTAGATCATGCATGGAGAAACATGTGCACCAAGAGTACGATGATAAAGATAAGATTCCCCTGGTCATGTCACTCTTGAGAATCATGCCATGTGGATAATCCAAAGGGGCCTTGGTTAAAGGGTAGGTTGGCATAGAGGCAAAGATAGAGGACAAGTTGTATGTAGGTAACAACACTTAGGATCCCATTGACACATCAAAATTGTCTTGCCACATTAGTAAAATAAAGGTTAAAAAATGTTTAGAGCCAAAAACTTGTTTTGTCCATAATAGGGGCATACCAAGTCAGAATTCAACAAAATTTTAGGGGTAAGTCCATAACGAGGAAGACTGAAAAAAATACAGAGAGAGGTGTGTGGTGTTTTAGCTCCATATTTTCTAAAATGGGATATTAGTGACTTTTGAAGACTTGCACCCAACTTTTTGATAGGTTCCCTATTGGGATTGAAATTTTGACCATATAGTCTATGTGTTATACACCTGAGTGGCACCTCTCCGTCCGAGTGCTGATATCCCTCATGTCAGCACACAAAAGGACACTTATGGATAGAGGTTTGCCCTTAACACTATAGCTTGGCTTGTCATGAAATACATTCTACCTTCATCCAGCTAGTTACTTTTCCATTTAGCCATGTTGGGATGTATTCACGACTCTCCTTTTAGACAACTCGCGAGTCATTCGTGAGTCTCCTTTACAGCAAGTCGCGAATCCTTGTATTCGCGGGTTGCGCTTATACAGAGTCGCGAGTCATTCGCGGGTTGCTCTACTACATACCCGCGAATGTGCTTCTTAACATGAAAACACAAAATCACGCGCTAATGGGAGTTTAGTTAAGTCATTTTACTTAATCTCCCTAACTGCTATAACCTCCCTAACCTTCGAGAACTGCCTTATTTCACCCATATAAATACAGGCCTTGGGGAGGGTTGTAGACACTTACACTTTTGGAGCAAAGTTATGCTGGTGGATTGTTTACAGAAGTCTTTGGAGCAGTGAAACTCAGAATCCTTTGGTGACAGAGGAGTCCTTGTCTCAGACATTTGGTTGTACTCTGAACTTTCTCATTATTGATAATAAAGAGATTACTTCTTCCACATGTGTCTTATATATCTTGGTTTGATAATTGTTTATGCTTCGGTATTTCATATTTGAATTATCTAACCTGCTAACATATATATATATGAATCATACTATATCTGGAATATTGTCTCTGAATAGGTGAAAGAGGAGTGAGCCTTGAAGACTTTGGAAGTGGAGCAGATCGAAAGAGGACTAGCAAATATCGAACGTCATTTAACAAGTAAGTTCTTCTAACCCTCCTATTTCCTATTCTGCACTTTAGAAGTCAATTGTCTGCAAGTGTTTGAGTATGTTGGTAACCCCTGACCTACGATTATTAGGTGCATAATCCCTTACAACAGAACTGGCGACTCCGCTGGGGAAGCCTAGACTGCTGTAGGTCATTTCTGTTATCTTGACCAGTTTTGCTTGTGAGTCTAACTGTGGTCTTTTATCCTGGCTCTTGCTTACTTCAGTGTTTGAAAGTCTTAGGGTTTTTTCTTTGCTTTTGAGAAAATTTTTATACCCATTCGCGGGTTGTTCCACTGAACAGTCGCGAATATAAAGTTGCATTCGCGGGTTGTTATACTGCACAGTCGCGAGTCATTCGCGATTTGCACTGCTAGACAGTCGCGAGTACTCCTGAAGATTTGGATTTTTAAAAGAAGAGTTTGCTTGTGTCTTTTCTTGTTATATTCCTTGTTTTCTAGGAATACTTTCTTTAAGAATGCTGTAGAGTTTGCTTGATTGCCTCAGGTGATCACATCTTAGTGCTTTTTGAAAGCCATTGAGTCTTTTTACTTGATTTATTTACTGTTTGCATCCTGAAGCATTTGTCCTGTTTGGGTTCTTGGTTAAAGTGTCTTAGTCCAGATCAGTGATCAGGGTCTTGGACTCTATTTTTCCAGTCTGCTTTCTGACAGTTGCTAGTTTGCACTTACCTTTTTAAGTCTGCAGTGGTTTTGTATCATTTTTTTCACCCAAGCTAAGTTCCTAGCCTACTTCTCTTGCTGGTCTGTAGGTTCTGTTAGCCTGTTTGTTTCAGTTTGTAGTTTATTTACAGTTCATAAGTTTCAAGTTGACTCAAACATAGTGCATTGTAGATGCATAGTAGTTTCTTTGAGAAATTTTTAAAGTGAAAACAAAACATAGTTAATCTTTTGCATTGTGATTTTTGCATAAGTAGTGTTTACTTCATTTTAAAAATATATAATCTCAGAAAATTACAAAAACATAGGCTTAGTTTCTCTTATCGGTGCTTTAGTTCATCAATACATATTTGAAAAAATGAAAAGAAGTTTGTTTTATAGTAGTAGTTTGCTTTGAATACACTTTACTTTCATTTATTTCTTGCTGAGTCAAAACACCATACAATATATCACTTTCATTTCCTCTTGAGTAAGAAACAGCCCTTAAAATAAACGCATAAATTAAAATTTATTAGTAAGTTTTTATTTTTAGGGGCCTTTCACCTTCTAGCTTAGGCTAGACTTGTGGGCTAGGGAGTGTAAACTTCCCACAAGTTATAAACTCAGACGTAGTGGACCGTTCTTTAGGTAAATCCTTGATTCTATCACTGTATCTGGGAAGCTCCTCTCAAACGGGAGTTAAGCACTAGGACGCATGGAGGCTTGGACAGAGGAGATAACCCTCCGAATCCTTGTCAAAACGTAACCCATGACTTTTACTCATCTGGGGATTCTGTCCTAGACAAAGTTTCGGGCTCAGCTACCCTGCCCATGCGTATGAGTTCGGCTTGCGACTGTCCCCCCCAGACAGCTGGTATTGTCAAGGTAGCCTTTAGTCTCTTGTCTCTTAGGGTTCATACCTAGGTAAACCGGAAGGTTATTTCTGGTTCACCTTGAACGGGCTTGGAAGGTAACCCTTGTGGAAAGTGCAGGAGGGTGGTGGGTGATTCCTCCGCTTGTGCCTGAGAACCCCTCAAGGACGCCAAGTAATCATTCATCAACTTTCTTTGGGAAAGCATATCTTTATACCCTGGTTTGATTGCTTGAGACTCTAGGATCTTCTTAGTGTATGCTCTGTGTATTTGCTTGTGCTTAGTTGACCTTAGGGTGTGATTAAGTCAAATTTTTAATTCTGGAGGACCAACTAGTTAGAAGGTCAAGAAGGTTGAGAAACCTTCCTCCTCTCCCTGCATTGGAGCCTCCACCTTTACCCCAAAGGCGGAGATTAGGCACAGACGGTTCTTTTGAACCAGTAGGAGTAAGTGAGGTTCTTGGTGAACTGGAATTGTTAGCTAACCATTTTGATTTTGACACAGTCGAGATAGAAGAATTGCAGACTGACGAGTTTGCAAGAAATTTTAACTCTCCCTTGACTGATCTTAACGATCCTGTGATTGTCCAAGTTAGACCTTTTAGTTCACTAGTATTAGGTGTCCCTTTGAGTAGAGTCATGTCTTCTGCGGAAGAGAGTTCTTTTGTGTTTACCTCAACCCTTCTGGTTGAAGGGGTACTACCTCCCCCAGTTAGTGCCCCTAGATCTAGTTTTCCTTCTACCCCTTTGACTCCAGCGAGCCGGGTAGTTCAACCACCGGTTCACTCCAACATAGGAGGTGTTTCTGGTAACATGGTTTCTGGGATCCCCAATATACCTACCATTCCCTCTTCCTTCCCTTACACTACTCAGAGTGGTCCGGTAGGAACCTCGGCTTATGTCCAAGGATTTCCTTGGAATGGGGGGCATATCCCCCCATCTAGTCCATACGTAGGTCCATCTCCTTCATATGTAGGAGTGCGGTTTGGGGGTAACACCTCTTATGGGCAGAGCTTCCATACCCCTATTTCAGTCCCATACTCGAGCTCTCCCTTCTCTTTGTTTAGCGGAGGGATATCTGCTCCAGTCTTTCAGACCCCAGCTTCTATGGGGATGGCCCAAACCACTTACACTGCACCTCCCACCCAAAATCCAGTGGCCTACGGATGGAATCCATTTCAAAGCAACCTTCCCATTCACAATCGGTGTCAAGGGGAAACCCCACCTTTACCTATGGGAATTCAGGGGCTGGACCCTCTAATCCCCAAGCTGGCACATCTAGTGCACCGGTTAGGCCCAAACTTCCTTTTCTGGCAACTTTGAATTTGCCAGACTTATCCAAATTGATGAATGACTCGGTGAGGCATGACCCCTTGTGGCCACCTGTTCCCACCAAACTACCCTCGGACATCCCTAAGTTCGAAGGTAAGGCTGGTGAAGATCCTGGGGCTCATGCCACCACCTTCCATTTATGGTGTTCTTCCAACTCATTGAATGAAGATTCAGTGAGATTGAGGCTGTTCCGGAGGACCTTTACTGGCACTGCGGCAAAATGGTACATTGAGATACCTTCTGCTGCTTTTAGTAGTTTATGGGACCTAGCTAGTGCTTTCCTTAGTCACTTTCAGCTTCCGGTTCGTTACGATTTCAGAATGGATTTGTTGTCTACTTTCAGACAAAACAAGGCAACCCACATCTCGGATCATATCCAAGAGTGGAGGAGGCGAAAGAGTCTAATCAAAGCTACTATCCCTCCTGAGTTTCTATTAGAGTGGTTCCCTAAGTCATTGTTGCCATACATTTCTAAGGATGTTTCCACATCAGGAGTGACTAGTGAAGAAGAAGCCATACTCAGGGCCCAGCAGTTGGACTTGATTTATTCACAGTCTGGGATTCTATATGAAATTATCCCTGAGGCACAAAGGCCTTCACATGAGGCCGAGAAACCCAAGCGTGGACCCCATGTCGATGGTGTGGTTGGGTCCGTAAACTCTCCCACTGTAGAGTCTTTGACAAAACAACTTCACCAATTGTCTGTCAAACAGTCTATGATAGAGGCAGCAAAGGCTGCCCCCTCCTCCCAAAGTGCAAATGTTTTTGCACAAACCTCTTCGAAGGGAAATCAGCAGCTCGGCAGGAAGAAGAAGAAAGGTAAAAAGGGAGAGGGAAACCAAAATCAAAACAAGACAAAGCCCGCAAACAATGCTGAATATCCACTAGTTATCTTCATTCCTAGCCATAGTGTTGTAAGGGATAATGCACCTAATAAGCAAAAATCTATTATAAAAGAGTTTTTGGTGATTTTGGAAAACTTGGAGGAGCTAAAAGTGACCTTAAACCTCTAAATTTGAATTTTTTTTCTAGACATTTTATCTCCTCATAAATATGAAAAACTTTATTTAAGTGTTTTTTTCCTAGTTTTGCTACATTTGTTATATTTAAGCATTTTCAATGTATGAAATAAGTGTAGAAAGGATAAGGTGGACACATATAGATTTATTTAGAAAATGATTGGAGCATTAGATCAGTGATATGGAAATTGACGAGTAATCAAAATCATATATAATCTTGATACAATTTTTTTTTTATTTTTCTCGAATTTTCTTCTATAGGTGGTAGAAGTTGGTCTTTGAGATTTGGTGGAAGAATAGGAAAAGTGAAGAATTGGGAAAATTTTCTAAATTTTGAGGGCTATAAATTTAAACTCTAAAATGAGAACTAAGTATTATTGTAGTTATTATAAATTTAATTCAAATAACAATAGATCTATCAAATTATCCTTTGAAAATGTGCATCTGGTTGTTTTAGAAAGTGAGCAGAACAAAACAACTAGGCTTGATTGGACTTCCAAAGTATCCTAAACTTTGGAAAAGTCTTAGGATGATATAGGAGCATACCATATGTGAAATCAACTATGTATGAATGCAACTAATTTGTAATGGTGCTTATACACTGGTGTATAAGAACATTTCAGATGGGAAAACACATACTAGAGTTGCTTGCTAACTAGGAGGGTAAGATTCAACCAAGGATGGATGAGTACTTGGTAATATGATGGTACTGTAAATGGAGATGTACAATCAAGGTTAAACATGAATGAATGAAATTTATGGTTGCAAGAAGGAAGTCATGTGATGCTTGTGTGGTATACAAAATCTACAAATATAGAGGACATGTAGTTCATACATGTGATGAGTGAGACATATCTGTGGGCCATTCAATGAATCGCTAGAAGAGATGTGAAAATATGAAGCAACAACTTATGTGCAAACTATGGGAATAAAATGATTAAATTCAAGTTACTTGGAATCTACTGAAGGAAGAACAAAACATTTCACTATGTGGAATTGTTTTACGAGACAAAATTGAACTTGGAAGAGAATTCTCCATAGAAATAAAAAGGGGGATTCTAGAATTGGGATGCCCAATATTAAACAAAGTTGGTGATAAATTGTGGCATGAGGTTCCATATCTTGTGAGATATTTCAATAATATAAAGTTCTTTAAGATATAGGTAAAGATAATGCTGGGGCAAGGTTGTGCTAGGAAAGAAATTAATAAATGAAGCTTGTAATTTGGGAAGTTAGGAATGGTTGAGTTGGATTTGGCTTGAGAATTCCTCAAGAAAATGGAGAAATAATGAAAAGGTGAACATAATGCAAAACCATTTGGAATTAATGCAAGTAGTATTGATATCATATTAAAATGAGACTTGAGGGAAACTCGAGACAACATGTGAATATGGAATGGTATTAATTAAAGCTACATGATGCTAAATAATTTAATGCAGCAACAAATGATGAACATGGCCACCAAGGAAGCCATGCCAATGAGGGAGACTTTCTCACCCTAAACTCTCTTTGGTTGATATAGTAGAGTTATATGATTTTAAAAGTAGAAAATATAAACATGTATACATGTAGTGAGTTGCTACTTGGGTGAGAAAACCATATCTAATGATCTAATGTGTGATTGGAAATATGTCTATGTAAATGACCATCTAAGTTGTGGAGATGAATGCTATGTAATGCAATTGGAAGGGATAATTCCTTAACTATTTTCTTGATGTTCATTTTATATTCTTAATATTAAGAAAGTTGTTATGCATAGGCATGATAATGCTAATAATTGCAATAGATTATGTGTGTGTGTGTGTGTGTGTGTGTGTGTGTGTGTGTGTGTGTGTGTGTGTGTGCGTGCACACATGTGCACAATGAGGACATTATGATGATTAAATGTGGTTGATGTGGTGAAAATATGTTCAAGATACTATTGCATATGACATGCAACCCTGTGGAGGAAGGTTGAGGTTAATAAAATGCTGATTAAGAGTTGGTGAAAGGAATTGTATAAACCTTCCTAAAACACCAACTGATTAAGTAACATCAAATAAGATGATGTCTATGATACATGTATGCATTTATTTATATTGATTGTATAATTAATGAAAAATGGATCAGGTAATAATCCATTCAACCACATTTTAATATCATAAATTGGTATTCTTGTGATGTTTGAATGAATTTATTTGAATGATATCCTAGCTAGTATGGCATGGTATAGCGTGGAAAGGGTAGAATTCCTTATACCCATATGTTTTATCATAATCTATAATGAATTCATATGAAATAATTTATAATTTCATGTTGTCTGTTAGTTATGAGTAAATAAACAAGGAAAGTAAGGACTTATTATCTTGATGTGGAAGTAAATACCATGGGATACAATCATATGTGAATCCGTAGTGTTGTTTGACATGGAAATGATATAGTGCTATATAGATTTCCAATGGTATCCCCACTTGTGTTGGTGTCTTGTACTGCAACCTTCTTTCCAACATTGAGATACCATTATATGGGAAGGGTTTCCTGAAGGGATGTGGAGGAGACAACATAAATTCCTTCTAGTACACCTAAGGGGTTGTTTAGCAGAGAAAGGGTATGTTCTTGGTTCTATATTGGAATGAAGAAGAGAGCATCTAGATGGTTAAGTAAGTATAGGAGTGTTTGTGGGATGGTGTTTCAAAGAATTGGATATACCTTCCAATTGACATCATGGTGGAATGCATGAAATAAAAATACGGTATTCTTGAATCAATGTTAGGGTGCATTGAGTTGGTGTGCATTAACATACTGTGTAAATACTGTGGTTATGCATACATATATGTGGGCACATATGTTTTAATGAATGGTGTGAATGAATGATTGTGCCATATTTCATTGCATTTTGTATGTTAATATCTAAAACAATGGAATTATTGGAAAATCATAATTTTGATATTACTACATGAGTTGTTCTGAATGTAGTGAAGGAATTGTATGAAAAGCTAGTTATTTTTTATTGACCGCAATAGTTATCTATTAGGAGAATAGATTTTCATAAATGATGTCTTGGATAGGAAGTAAAAGTAATCCATAATGAATACAATGACTATTCTTGCAAACATTAAAAGTTAAGTATTATGCAAAACTTGTTGTATTATCTTGAATTTAATTGTTATATAATTGTTTCCAAGATTGGATGAAAGGTGGAAATATGAATTATGATCTTGTATGTATTTATGGTTATGACATAAGTGAATGGTAAAGATACCTAGAAAGGGAAATTGATGACATTTGTGAGCTAGAAAACTCAGGAAGACCACTATCATAAAATTGGAACCATGTGATTTCCTGAGGTTATCAGTTGACTAGAGACTACTAATGGGATGCTTGGTAGTGAGAATCTATAAGTTTGTGCTCTTATTTTATGTGGAAAACTTTACAAGATGGATTTTTTGAGGTACTATTTAGTAAAGAAGAGGATGATTGAACCTGGAAGGGAGAGTGAGGCAAGGAATATGCAAATTAAATGAATTTGTTGTGATAGATTCATGTGGAAAGTATATTAGACTCAAGGCAGATGTGTTAGAACAAGAAATGATATGAATTTTTGTTTGTGGCAACAATGTGAAAGTGAATAAATATTTATATAGATAAGTTTTGGATTAAAATATCATAATTATTTGGTTATATTGATATAAATGCATACCTTGTGATATTGAAAATTCCTACAAACATAAAAATTGTTGCATGAGAATGATTATAACATGCAAGTTTATTATTAATGATTGATAGGTACATGTTAATATTCCAAACCTTAGGAGATATCCATATAAATCAATAATTAATTTTGGAGCATTTTATATTGGACAACCAACAACTATGCAATATAAAGAGGAACAAGAATGGTGTGGAAAATGTAATTGAGGAGGAAACTTAGGAGGTAAAGGATGCCATGTGGATGCATATTGTACATGTTTATAGACATTGTTAAGTCTTGTAATTGTATGCATATATTTTTAACGATACATCAAGGATGGTTCTTAAATTGAAGGGGAGAGAATCCATTTCTCGATTTTGATCCCATAATGAATTATGTGTGTAATGATGAAAGGAATAGAAGCTAGTTATAAATGGTATAGGAGGACTAGTCCTATTGTAATGATATATGATGGGATTTAATAAAAAAAATCCTTGATGGATTCCAATTAAGAAGGACAAAGAAGATATGGGGGGATATGATTACATAAGTGGGGGAAGTGAAAGGGGGAGAACTAGAAAGGACCTTAGTGAGTTATGTAGACTAATTCACTAGCCTTCTTAGTAAACCATAGTTAGAAATATACCCTAAAATACTAACTAATTTTATGGTGTTTTATTTAGTTAAACACTAATTATTATCTTAAGATGGGATTAAAACGTGAAAGGTGGACTCCTACTAAGGAGACTCATGGAAAGTTGAGAACATGCATATAAAAATGGCGAATTGAGTTTAGAGGGTCATTATTCTCACCATCATATTTCTAGGAATGTGCTTGCTGAGATCAAGAAGGGGGTATGTTACAAAGGTAAAAATACAATTAAGTTGAGAATTGAAATTCCATGAATTCAAATGAAAAGTTTCCATAAAAATCTAGTGCTATTAGTTGTTAAGCCTTTTGGAGAGGAATCTTGTCCTATAACCAAGAATCCTTGGAGTCCTATCAGTGAGATTCCTTTTCTATCTTGTGCTAGAGCATTGGAAGGGAACTAGGATAGCCTGAAGGATTACATGCATAGAAGATCAGGATACCATTCCTGGTGTTGTGTAGGTTGAAGGGGAGGAGCACTAGTTGATTGGGTTCATAATGGTAGAATGGATTTTGGCCACAAAGAGTACATGAGATATGGAATGAGGATAATTTTTTAGAATCCTAAACCTTATGGAATGATAGTCTTATTTTAGGGGTGGCCTCTGTCATAGAAATATTCAATGTGATAGAGTGCTTAAGGTTGAAAGGAATGCCCTTCATTTGCAACCTATTGGAGGAATAATTCCATAAAGATAAGTGTTGAATGTGTATTTGAAATTTATTTTATAATGTTGTTATTAATGGAATGGAATTTATTTATGTTATTTTATGCATTTGATTTTTTTCCATATTTTCCAATTCTATTATGGAATGAAACTATCTTAGTTATGAGTGCATGCATATTAGAGTCCATTATTGGGATTATCATGAAATAATTAGGACAATTTTTCTTACTTACATTTTCATTAACTACAATTATCCAGTTAAAATGATATTTGTATTAGAAAAGAAAATTTGAAATGTAAAATTTAATATCCCCATATTCTTAAGTGTGATCAACAGTTAATGGGTACATAACCAAGTGGTATTACATATCAGCCCATATGTCTCTCAAGGACACTCTTTATCATATTAAAATGATCTATGGTTCAAAGGTGTGGGAACCTTGTTTTCTAGATTTTGATTGGGCCTTAACAAAGAGAGTGTAGATCCTCTTCCTTTACCGCATCAATAGATGCAAGTAGACAATCCTTTAGCCCATCATACAAGTGGATTTTTCTTCTTGACCCTTTCTATTCAGACTTATCACACTCCTACTTTGAATTCAAATATTTTTTTCTATAAAAATGGATGAAACATGTATCCATGATTGGCATAATGTTCATTGGGATCCATGTCCTTAGACAACCCTTCAGGATTCACTCGTTGGTAGTATATGATAGTATTGAATATTTAAGTTCCTCTTGGTATTGTGATGTAGTGGTTTCCTCTATCTATATATTCCCTAAATGCATTTGTCCACCTCATATGTTATAGGTAGGAGATGAAAATGATAATCTGAGTTGATATCTACAAGTAGTTTGTGCATGTCACAAGGATCAACCCTTAATGAGGGTTACATCGGAAGATGGAATTTTACACTGAGAAATTCGAGGATCTTATTTAAGAGATTATTGTTTAACCATATATGATACACTCCACAACATTGGGAAATGGGTGTACACTCTTCATATCCCCCCTAGGTATTTAAGGGTGAGATCTCACAAAGTTAGGGTGGAGATAGATCACTAGATTGACTGATCTAACATGATATACAAAGTTTGATATATTTAGTAGTTTGAGACATAGGATAAGAAGAGTTTTATACTAAGGATAAGGGTGGTTCCTATTATAAAGTGGCAACAAGGAAGGTATTTTATCAGTGCATGTGCACTTGCATGCTAGAATACTGTTGACGCCTGGAAAAATACCAGGTACCGACAGTAGGGATTATCCCCAATAATCATTCCCAAATAGATCGCTTATCATTTGGTATGGGGAATCCATACAGTTAATGGCCCGACTACCGTAAAGTTAAAAGAAAGTTTAAGTCTAATTATCGATTGTGCCCCAATCCACTTTTTATGTGTTTTTTATATTTATAAAAATTATATGCAAGTGCCTAGATTAAGTGCAACTTAACAGGAAACAAAGGATTCACAATGTGATGTGTAGGTTCTTACCTCCCATATTATCCCCTTTGTCCCCAAACTACAGAAAGCAAATAACAACTACTCTAAACTAAATAACCTATCTAGCCTATCCGCAGGGAGCAAGATTACTATATGTATGAGTAATGTACTACATTATTGCATAAGGATTTTTACAGATAAATGATCAATTCAGAATACATAAACATCGCAGAAAAATTAACATAGAGATAGCTCAGTGTTTGTAAAAACATTCATTACTCATTTGCTGCATAAGATTCAGAACAAGGAAATGAAATCATTCAAAACATAAGAATAGTCCATAAGTTAGAACGATCTCACAGATTCGAGTATTAAGCTAAAGCAGAAATAGTTCCATATCCATCCATATACACAACATGCATTTGAAACTTAAACAACTCCTTCTCCGGAAGAATTTTGATCCTCTTTATTATAAAAAGAAGTAGTTCTTCTTACAACAAGTCGTCCACATAAGAAATCTAGAAAAATCCATCTCTCATTCAACCTATCTATATTTATACATTACAAAATGACCTTTTGTCTCCCTGCCCTTTGGGATTCCTTAACTTTCAGTTACATAAAGTTTGTCTCTAGTGTGTTCAAAAAATAAATACAAAATATTACAAATATATCTATGTGTGAATAGGACAAACTAATTAATTAGACCTAGTCAAACTATCTATGAATTGCTTCTAGGCTGAAGCATTTGAGGCAATTGTCTCGAACTCTGTGGTCTCTAGAAATCTGACTGTGACCTCATGTTTGGCCAGCTGGCCTTTTATGTCTGCTACTCTTTTAGGGATCACTCTAAGCAAATATTCTAGTAGACAGTTAATAACTGCTTCTTTGGCCACTACACTCTTTATCACCTTTGCATCTAAACCTTTAACCAACTAAATATTTAACTCATCTTCTTGTAGCTTATCCTTCAGCTGTTTTAAGTGTTCTTCATGTTCTGGAAATTCATGTAGCCTTTGTCTTGAAGGAGTCAAACATTTTTTTGTGAGTTATAAGAATATTCTTGAAAAATTCTACATATTTGTCCGTTGTGTTTTCCACTGCTTCCATCAACCTCTCAGCAGCTCTACTACTTAAATTTACAATATCATATTTGATTTGCAGCTTTTTTGAACATTTTTCAGCTGTGCTTTTTGGGCGCGCTGCATTTGTCTCTAACCATGTTAGCTAGACTTATAGGATCTCAACAATTTTCTAGGTTCTGTTCTTGAATGTAGGAGCCACTGTTCAGATCTCCTACAGTTGATCTTTGACTTGTTTGATCCTGTAAACTTCTTCCGCTAGCTCGACCTGTACTTGATATATTTTATTCTAAGTAAAAGAGGATGCCCTATTAGGGGTGTTATGTCTATTTTGATTTCATTAGCTTCCTTAAAGAATACCTCCAAGAAACCATTCTATGCTTCAAGCTCTGTGATTCAAACTCTATGCTCCTCTGCTTGTTGATCAGCTGTTGATTTCTGAACTTCCATTTCTGCTATCCTTTTATCAACTTCTTCTTTTCCCTATCAAGGCCAGTCATGTTTGACTATTTCAAATTATCCCTTTCCTCCCCCAGGATTTGGTAATCTTGTTGAATCTTTTCATAATCTGAAAGAGTAGCTTCATATTTTCTTTTAGACGCTCAGCCTACTCTTTCCTCCTTTCTTAAAACCTCTTTCATTTCTTCCATTTTCCCTTTATACTGATCAAGGGTTTTAGTGATCCTGCTAATATTATGATCATTTGTAGTGGCAGTTGCAACACCCATGGAGGCCATTTTCTCGGGATCCTCTTCTACATTTTTCACGAACTTCTTCTCGGTCACTATGGTGATCCCAGGTTGAGTTACCATATCTAAAGTATTCTCAATTTTCCACACTATGGATTTCCTTTTAGGTTCAAAATATACATCCTCTTAGCATGCAACTTCATGTTGTTTAGAAGGGGTGAATGTAACCAACCCTAGTTCAACCATCGGGAGATGCCCTCTAGTGAGTATATTGCTGGAAGTTGATGCAATATTCTCCGAATTGTCCCGAGTGGGATTCTGTCCCTGATTTTCATCATCCAGATCCTCTTGATCTTTCTTTCTTTGCTCTTATGTGGATCTTCCTTGCTCTTGTATCTCTTGCCCTGGATTTTTAGTTTCTTGAGCTATTTCTTTTTCTAACTCTGCAATATTCTCTAAGATAGCCTCTTCTTTCTTTTTCTCTTCATCCTCTTTCTTTTCTCTGGAAACCTCTTCTTATTCTTATTTCTCTCTCTGGGCTTATTCAGCTGTAAGCTTTCTTGCTCCCTCTTCCAATCTGTGTGCAGTCTCCTCTTTTGTTTTTCTTGCAGCTTCTTCTTCTTGACCCTTTGATTTTGGGAGATTGCTGCTACTTCCTTTCACTTCGACTATTGTGGTTTTATTTTTTAGCCTCTTATTTAAATTTTTCATGCTACAGATATTCCTGTATACTTCTTCCTCTTTTTCCACATGGTCAGTGTATTTGAAATTTACTTTAAGGGGTGCTCGATGGGTTGCAAGTTTACCCTGTGAGTCATTCCTGTGAAATCTTTTTTCTTTGAAGTGAAAATTTTCCAGTTCTTTAATGAATTCTAGAGCACTTTTGACTTTGGAAAACTTTTAACTCCCTACATAAAAAGGCAGTGGTGGGAACAAAACTTTCTTTAGATCAAATAAGTGGCTTCCGTAGCCATCCAAGAAAAGTTATCATATAGATTCCTTATGAACTATGTAGTATGTAGCGTATCCGGGTAGCAATGAGGGTTCTTTAGTACCCCCATACAACCTGAGGTACATGCCTTCTTCAGAGAATAAGTAATCTCAAAATTCCTTGATCGACTCCAGGGCTCCCTCAGATAAGCACTTATACTCTTCTAATAAAATTAGTTGGAATAAAGGTATCAGGAACTCTTCACAGATTACCTTATAGTAATTATGGTACTTGTGTCCCCATAATATTTGATAAGCTGCATAGATAGGGGATTTCTCTCCCTTCCATGTGCATTTGATCCTTTCAAATGGGTGGAAGCAAAGTACACAATCTATAAAAAAGGATCCCATGTAAACTTCAGATTTCCTTAGGTGTAAGCCTTCTTGGGATATAGTAATGGAATTGGATAGGCTATTGGCCACTATATCATCCCAGTTGAAAATGGTTTCTTTCATGGCTACATAGTAAATCAATGGGATCCATCCAAACTTGTAAGTTCTACCATCATCCCTACCGAAAATACGGTTCAACATCAACACTACCATTCTATATGAGGTACATAAATTAGCAGTTTCATACTCCCCAAATTGCTTATTTCTGAATGTCTTCCCTTTCGCTACCATCATCTTTGCTGTACCGATGTAATCAAATTTTAAATTTTTTACCCATTCGGTTTTCATACTAATTTATGAGGGAGGTAAGTTGGATGCTTTTGCAATAAATGTTGGTGTGAAGGATGGAAATCCTTTGTCCTCCACGTTGTTCATTATCAATCCTACTGCATCCACTCTGGGAAGAATCCAACCGATAACCTCTGTGCAAGGAAACATATCTGGTCTGGCAGATACCTTGGTGATACCAGACCTTAATATGTTTTTAGATAGGGCTAGGTCTTCCAACCCTGCCTCTTGAACCCTTTCTTCTACAAGCATATGGTATATTTTTCCCCATTTAAATTTGGGTTATGCTCCTGTTACTGGCGTTGTATCTTCATATATTAATTCTACCCTTAATGTGGGTGAGCCTTTTGTATCTGATTCATAGCATATGATCTTCTCCTTCTTCTTTCCCTTCTTCATCACGCCATTGGGTATAAGTTGTGATTGCAACAAAAAAAATGTTTCAACATTCACATTATTGAACAAACTCATACATTTGAAAAGATAAAATGTTATGATATGCATTAAGATAAAAAAACATCACTAGTAACATGCCTTACCCCGCAATTCTGACCCATCGGGATAGAACAAATGCTCTGCAGCTTAATAGGTCAAAACATTGGTAGCAAAAACCTTTAGACATGGCGAGCCTCGACTAAGACGTTCCTAGTTTTGCAAAATGGAAAATAACTCCAAACATGTGAAACCGCTCTGCCTATAGACAAAAACTATACGGGGCTCACAGTTTGCAAGCGTCGTTGCCCTAGGTTCAAACCACCAGGCTTGATATCCTATGACTGGAAGATAAAAATATAAAACATAAAGGGTCTGCATAAAATGGGGAAATTGTAACCTTTTCTACTACCCAACAGCAAGAATCAGGTCATGTCCATGCCGACGAAAATCCCAGGCCTCTAGAGATTCATCATGACCTAAGAGGTTTTACGGGAAAAAAATTCCTCCGGATGAAATGGTGAAGTTCCTCAAGCAAGTAGGGAAACAAGGACAAGTTAAACTTGAAAAGGGAACAAAAAAACCTAAAAACAAGGGGAAACCCTTTTTAAAACCTAAAACCAAAAACCTACCAACCCATTCTCGACAAATCGATAGCTGACAGCTTGCAAAATCATATGAAATCACTAATAAATAGTAGCCACACGAAAAAACTAACTAGAAGGCAACCGGATGGAAACGTAGTCGTGGATGCTTGGGCTGATGCACCATGTGAACTTCAAATAGAATTTCCACCAATCACCCAAAATCTCTACCGATATAAATAAAATCGCGACCAACAATGTAAAAGCTCCCTGTAAAAACAAAGTGGTAAAAAATTCCTTCCAACGGTGTATAAATAGGTTTTCATAGGTTAAAATCAATTAATATGGTTGGTAAGACATTTAAAACCCACGCGTGTGAGGTTCAAATGTTTCTAGCACCAGAACACACCACATCGGGTGGCCATGGATAAGTCAACTTAAGAAAATCCCTGACAACATCAACTCGACAAACCCCAACTGAACCACAACCATCGGCTTAGAACCTAACAACATGCTCACATTCCTTTTGAGGCTCAATGATCAACATAACATCAGAAAGAAACTATAGATGATAGCTGCCGTAGTAGCTTCAAGATTAAAACCTCTTTGTCGAAGCGGGCCTAGTGAGGATCAGGTTATCGCGAGAGAACATCTCCATCATTGCAGTGAAGAGATAGACATCCACTCAATGCAATGGGTCATAAGGCTCAATCTTGGAAGGAAAACATGCCCATTATAGTGGAAAATAAACCATAACACCACCCGATGAAGTGGGACAAATGGAATCAGTAGGAATTCCGATATTTAAAACACAATCCCACCCGCTGTTGCAGCCTCAATCTCCGAAAAATTCCAATGCAGCGGGGAGGAAAATCACTCGACTCCACTTTCTGCTTTAGGGGTTTGAAAATAAATATCGATCCACTATTGCGGTTAAATTCTCAACAAACCTTTGCTACAATAGCTCCATCAAAAACAATGAAGCGCAATAAAAAAGATCAGCCATTGTAGCGGCTCCAAAATCGAAAGACCATTTACTATAGCGGGTTGATCATGAAGATACATCCGCTGTAGGGACTCACAAGGAACTTTTCTGACTTAGTGAAAAAACCAAAACTTGAAACTTTCCCAATGATGAAACAAATCATAAATGTTGGGTCTCAAAAATCAAAATGCCTAAGAAGCAAAAACTAAACTTCAAAAAGGGGGGCCCTAAAAAATGCTAAACTGTTTTGGGGTAGTAGTTGCAGCAACAACAATTGGCGACTGGATGGCGAAGAAAGACCTCTGGAAAAAATAACTTTTAAGATCAAAACTGCTTTATAGTATTCTGTTAAATCAACTCATCTCAAAACTTTCCAAGATTTCTTTAAGATGTCTAGACCTTTCTGGGAATGTAAGACTTAGAACTTTAAAATTTATTATGGTCTGATAGGGTAGAGTAACCAAGTTTTCAAAGTCCCAATAAATATTATGAGGAAAAAATATGGGTTTCATTTACTTCTTCATTCGGTTGCTTATAGCTTATACACCACAGGATTGTAACAGAGTATGGACAGACGTATTCGCTTGTTCCTCATTCCCATGCCTTTTGCATTCTTTTGATGCTTTTAGACTTTTTTTCCTTTTGAGTATTCCCGTATTTCTCCTTTCTTTTGAAACTCAATTTAGGTTCTTCTATCCATAGTGTCCTTTTTTGTGAGAGATAGTTTGTGTTCAACTCACGGACGGAGAAGAACCTCTACGCAATCTTATCCATTTATTGATTTTATTCAGTATGTATTTTGATATCTGATGTATTTCTGGGAAATTTGACTCTTTTAAGACTTTTGGCTTTTAATTGTGGCATGGGATAATTTTAAATACCATACACCTATCCATCCTGCTTCCTTTCCGTGGTTCCATTGTTGTTAGCTTCCTAGGACAGATTTTAATGTGAAGTGGATGGAGCCCCAAAATAGTAATCTAGACTCCTCTTTCCTCAATTATTTGATAGGGGTTAAATAGGAATTCAATGTGTTCATAACCTCCCTTCAAATAGTCTATCAACTTAAAGAATCTTAATCATGATACATGTACATTTAATAAGTATCTTTTCAGTCAAAATATTTGTAGTTTTCCCAAAATTCCAATGTCCCCCACATGCCAAAAAACAGTGTTGAATTATTTGAAAACCGAAATAAATCAAAAAAACAAACTTAAATAAATCAGACTCAAAGAAAGAAAATCAAATTAACTACGAAAAAATTGAAACAAAAACCAGAAGGTTTATTTATGTACATAAAACTTCAAAAAGCTTAATGTAAAATAAGGTTTGAGAACCAAACCATTGATTGGCAGATTCTCTTCCCACCCCTGCAAATCCTGTAACTTGTATGTCAAGGGGCCTAGATTCTCTACAATATGAAATGGGCCTATCCATAAATGTTGAAACTTAGTGTGTTTACCCTTTTCATCATGCGGGTGATCTCCCTTCAGAACCAAATCTCTTACCTCAAACTCTTTATTTCTGGACTTGTGCTTGTCAAACCATCTTTTCACAATCTCTTGTTGGTGATTAAACCTTTATTTAGACCTAGATCTAGACTCTTCTAATTTCATCAGAGTATTTATTCAGGCTTGCAAAACCTCACTATTAGACCCTCTAGATGCTTGGGCTAATTGAGAAGAAGGAAACAAAATGTTAGGGAGCAGATTAGCTTCCTTTTCATAAACTAGGGTAAGGGTGACACACCTAAGGAGTTCTTGGGTGTAACTCGATGAACCCAAAGTACATTAGGAAGAGCTATATGCGAGCTTCTTTGATTCTCTATGACAGTATTTTTTAGAATACTAATGAGATTTGTATTAGTATATTCAGCTAACCCATAACCTTGCGGATAATAGTTAGCAAAATAATGTAATTTAATTCCATTCTCATTAGAAAATGTAGTAAGCTTGATTGATGGAAAATAATACGCGTTATAAAAAACCAGGGAAATTAGAACCCCAAACTTGGTCATAATATTATCTTGTAAGAAATCCATAACCACATCTTCGTTTACTTTCCGTAACATGATTGCTTCTACCCATCTGGTAAAATAATCTGTGTCCATGAGGATTTACTTGTGTTGTAATGAATAATTGGGATAAATATCTCCAATAATATTGATTCCCCATTGCTCGAATGGTTCAGAAATAATAACTGGTTGTAAAGGCCTTGCTGTCTTTACTTGTCTTCCACCACTCCTTCCACAATAGGATTTGAACCCGAAATCTGACGGCAAAATTTGACGTCATCCGACATTTCATACAGATGTGTCGAACAACAATCATTGAAAAGTACATCAATTAGGAAATTTTTTAGCGTCGTCGAATTTCTAACGCGTTTGGATTTGGTTTTGCGACGTTGAGGGTCTCAAATATTTGACACTGTAGAGTCCTTTTTTCGATGTCGATGTGTCAGATATTCGACACTTACATGGTATGTTTTTTGACGCATTGGTGTCGGATGTCCGACATTAATTTGCAGGTTTTTTTGAAAGAAAATAATGTCAAATTTGAAATTATTGGTCCCATATTTCCAACGGTAACTATGTTTAGGGTGTCGGATATCCGACGATTGGGCCATTATAAATTTAAAGTTTTTTAAACATCCTGACATCTTTGTTGTAGAAGTGAAGGACGATTTGTGAAAATTATTTATTCCTCGGCAGAAGTTTTCAGGAATTGTTTTATTCTTCAACGGGCGGTTGCGGGAATTTTTTTTCTTCGACAGACAGTTTGCTAGGATTTTTTTATTCTTCAACAAACCTCTCTTTGAGAAAATTGTGATGCGTGGAACTTGATTTTTTAATACAAATAGTTGTATTAATTCACAAAGTCTGTGGAAAAATGTCAAATAGAAATATTCCGGATCCAAATGAATACAACCGACAATTGCTTGCTAGACTATGGGATGCAGTGAAACGAAGGGGTGATGGAAAATGTTATTGTCTGCGTACTCAATGCAGGGGATTTAATAGGAGAAGAATATTGATCTCAACAGCCACAAAACATTGCAGGGAACATGGACACGCTGAGGGGGGGAATGAATGTCGTGAATTTGTAGGTTTAGCATTATAAAGTTTTTATATTCTTTGCTTTGGTAATTGTATGTATTATTTTAATATTTCATATATTAATGTATATCTATTGATTTTTCCATGTATTTATATTAAAGGAAATACACCCTACAACATATCATCCAGAGGAAGTGCTTTCAGAACAAGTTCAGGATCAGGATCATGGAGCGTCTATGTTTAATGGAGAACAAGTGAATGATCATATTCAACAAGATGATCATACTGATAATATAGTTGAATATGATGGTACAAATACTTTGATCCATGATTCATTTAATGTTAGAATGAATGATGATGATGATGATGATAGTGAAAATGATGATGACTTTGATGATGTTCACGATATACCTCTTCTCAATAAGGCATATGAACCCCTTTATGAAGGCTCCAAAACAAATCTTCTCTCTACTGTATTGTTGATAATGAACTTAAAGGTTATGAATGGTCTTTCAAACATTGCAATCACACAGATGTAAGGTATGTAAAATAATCCATCACATATATAGGATAGTGATAAAGTTTATCTTTATTCCTCTAATAATTGTATTGTTAACTCATTATTGATCATCGTATGAATGAAGCGTGTTTCTTTATTATTATTTATTTATTACATTAACTATTTTTTTTCTATAGCAGTCGCGATAGCTGAATTTTTGTTACCACCATCAAATATTTTACCTCGCACATATCGATATTTATCTTCCATAATGAAAGATATTGGAATGCATTATGAATCAATTCATGCATGCCCCGATGACCATGTTATATATTATAATTAGCAAGAATTTGCAATAGAATGTCTGGAATGTCATGTAAGTAGATATTGTACAAATCAAGTAACAAAAAAGGTGCCTCAGAAGGTTCTTCGTTACATTCCCATGATTCCACGTTTTCAATGAATGTTCAGGAGCAAAAACATAGCCCAATTTATGGATTACCATGCCAGGAATAGAAGTCAAGATGATGTTATATGCATGCCTGCAGATGGTTTTGCTTTTAGAGATATGGAGGAAAAGTGGTCTCACTTTAAAGAAGAACCACATAATCTTAGGATTTCTTATGCAGCAGATGGTGTTAATCCATTTGCACAGATGAAATACATTTACATAGTGTGGCCTATTTTTGTTATCAACAATAACATTCCTCCATGGTTATCAATAAAGAGGGAGCACATAATGTTGTCGATGATTATTCCAGGTTTTTGTGTCTACAACTGTTTTATTTATAATGTAGTTGTGGCATCTCATTTGTTGTATTATGTTTCCTAATTTCATATATATATATTTTATTTTACTCTTGTGCATGCTTTATATATCTTAATGGTTCTCATAATGATATATTTTATATGTACTTCAAATCAATCAGGTAAGCTCCAAGTCAAAGATATGAATGTATACATTGAACCTCTTATAGATGAGTTACTGAAGTTATGGAATGGCATCACTATGTATGATGTATCTAGACCAATACGACAAGGGAAATTTCAATTCCATGCAATGGTTGTATGGAAAATACATGATGCCCTTGGGTTAACTTCATTTTGTGGTTTGTATTTTTAAGTTCCAATTTAGTTGCATTTAGTTATATGGAGTAGTTAGAGTAGTTTATATATGATTATAATTGACATAGATATTCCATATCTAAATATTGTAGGTCTTCAGACAAAGGGTAAATTTGCATGTCCAATTTGTGGTCCTAAGATAAAATCTCATCGCTCAAAAAGCTTAAGGAAGGAGGTGTTTGATGAGTATAGGCATTTCCTCTCTAAGAATCATAGGTATAGAACAACCGAAAACAATATTTTCAATGGGAAGCAGGAGACTACATTAAAACCATGGAGAATGACACCTCACCTTTGGAAGATGTAATACAATAGAAATCGTCATCATGGTATGTATGGATCATCGTATATGAATTGTTATGTATTTTAATTTTTATTGTGATTTGTTTACTGTAGTGGCCATATTTGATTTATGATGTAATTTATTTATAAACTAATATTCATGATGTCCATCGTGATCATGAAGGCATTAATGGGCTTTCACGAGGAATCAAAAGTTATCCTATTAAATTCAGCAGGTAGCCCTACTACGAGCACCTACAAATTGCTCATTTGTTTGATACAATGCATATTGGAAAGAATGTTACTAAAACATTATGGTGAATACTGGAGATAAGGAGGGAGAAATATAAAGTTGTGAAAGCTTGCAAAGACATTCAAGAAAGAAACCATGCAATGAAAGACATCATCCAATTTCATAGCAACAGAGACCAAGTTAATATAAACTCAATTCCATGGATGTTTACGGAGCAACAAAGCAATGTTGTCAAAGAAGTAATGTGGAAAATTAAATTTCCCATTGGATTTTGTGCGAACTTGAAGAATATGATAACAAACAAGGTGATTTTGCGGGGGTCAAAACACATGATTGGCACGTCTTCATCAAGGTAATTATTATTTTTATGTCCAACTAATTTTTTTTCATTTTATTGCGTATTTTTTTTCTTGTTTGTATAATCTTTGTTTAATAAATGGCATGGTTTGTATATTGATACAGTATGTTCTACCTCTCTCTCTCGGACAATTTAGACAACAATGTCAAACAAGTTATATATAATCTTGGTAAATACATGAGGAAACTAGCGATTACTTGCATGTGCTTAGTGTTTCTTTAATTCTTCGTATAAATTATATATATATATTCTTTTGTGCATTGTTTCATCATATGTAATTTAATGTTTTTTTTTGTTAATGTCATTATTGGTTTGCATCACTTGTAGATGGTTGACATCTAAAGAAATCCATAAAGAAGATATACAGTATTGGAGGAGAGAAATTCCTCATCTCATGTGTGAAATGCAGAAGCATATACCTTTGGTATTTTTCAATGCATAGGAAC
>LPNX010160830.1:23037-45537 GCA_001517045.1 Pseudotsuga menziesii | reverse complement strand
TCACACATCATCATCATCATCATATATAATCATCATCATCATAATAATAATAATCATCATCATCATAATCATCATCATCATAATTACCATCATCATCATCGTCGTCGTCGTCTTCATCATCATGAACATCATTCTCATCATCGTCATCATCATCGTCATACTCATCAACATAATTATCACCATCATATCATCAGCTTCATCATCATCGTCAGCATGATCATTGTTATCCTCGTGATCATTATCATCACCATCATCATTATCATCATCGTCGTCATCATCATCATCGTCATCGTCATCTTCATCATCTTGATCGTCATCATCATCACCATCATCATCATCTAGTTCATTATCATCGTCATCCTCATCCTCATCCTCATCATCATCATCATCGTCGTCGTCATAATCATCATTATAATTATCATCATCATCATCAATATCATCATCATCATCGTCATCATCATCATTATCATGAACATCATCATCATCATCATCATCAAGAAAGTCATCATGAATTTCATCATCATCATTGTCAACAGAATCATCATCTTCATCATCAACGTCATCATCATCATCATTATCCCCATGATCATCGTCATCCTCATGATGATGATAATCATCATCAACATCATCATCATCTTCATCATCATGATCATCGTCATCATCATCGTCGTCGTCACCATCAACGTCATTATCATCATCTGTTAGATTTTTATCATTCAAGCTAGCATTATGATCTTAGGATCTTTAACTGGGAGAATAACATGCATAGCAATAAACACAAGAGACAAGAGACACAAAGAATTTTCCTCGAGGAAACCATAAAGGAGAAAACCCCGCAACTTCCTCAGAGATAGAATCAACACCAAAAGTAAAACCCGAAAACATAAAGATGATCTCTCAACAATAGTAGTCTCTCTCTTGTCCTAGCAACTTCTCTCTCACTCATGCGCCCTAATGAGTGAGTGTGTGTGTGATAAATAGAGAGGCTCACTCTCTATTTATATTCTTTCATTCACTTAAATCCACTCACTCTCTATTTATATTCTTTCATTCACTTAAATCCACTCCATCATGTCGGCCTCTCTTAACAATTACTTACTAGAGCCGACATCTCTAGGAGTGTCTAATAACCCTAGTGCCCCACAACTTGTGGGGACTTTTCCCTCTTATCAACAAGGAGGGTTAACCTTGACATAGATGGTGGGGACTATTGCCCCGACTTACATTAACTCACCTAGGGTCGACTTCTATAGGATAGTATAATAACCCTAGGGCCCTAAAACTACATGGACTTTAACCCTTGAACAATAGGAGGGTTACCCACAATGACTTGACATGACTTGTTCACATTATAGAAACTCCCGATAGGAGCATTGGGGCATTACATGACTCAAATACATTACAAACACTTCCCGAAATAAACATTGGGGTACAATACAGAAGAAGTACAAGTGAATACATTCCAAAGTTACAATTACATCAACACTCCCTCTTAACTAGGAAGGTATTCTCTCGACACAATTTATCAGCACAAGTCTTCTTCTCTGTATCATCTAAATCATCGTCAAGTTCTCATCATCTTCATCTTCAAGTCATCTTCATCTAGATCTGGATCATCATCACTGGATCTAGATCATCACTGGATCTGGATCATCATTACTGGATCTAGATCATCACTCAATCTGGATCATCATCACTGGATCTGGATCATCACTGGATCTAGATCATCATCACTAGATCTGGATCATCACTGCTAGACCATCACTACTGGATCATCATCACGGGTGCCTTCTCATGATTCTTCTCGTCATAGGAAGTTCTATAGAGCTATCCCTTTTTCACGCTGGTTGTAGGCCTAGCCTCCATGTAGGTCTTCTTCAGCACTTATATCTAACCCTAAGTCAGAATGGCCTACCCAACACTTACATCTGACCACGAGAGGAACACATCCAACACCATGTCAGAAAGGCACGCCCAACACTCACATATGACCATGTGGGAACACATCCCACAACCCTGTCAGAAAGGACCAGCAATTACATTCACCAACATGATAGGACACACCTACTATCATCTGTGAAAAGGCACAACACTTACATCCACTAGCATGATAGGACAGACCTACTATCATTTATGGAAAGGCTTAGCACTTACATCCACCAGCATGGTAAGACACACCTACTACCATCTGTGGAAAGGCACAACACTCACATCCACCAGCATGGTAGGACACACCTACTACCATCTGTGGAAAGGCATAGCACTTACAATCACCAGCATGGTAGGACACACCTACTATCATCTGTGGAAATGCCAGCACTCACTTCCACCAGCATGATAGGAAACACCTACTATCATCTGTGGAAAGGCTCTACACTTACATCTGATCATGTGGGAACCAATCCCACAATCACATCAGAATGGCTCTCAGTCACAGATTGTGGATTCCTGGTAACTGACTAGGTGCCTCCATTCAGAGAATGGCAATAACCCTTATATCTGATCATGTAGGAACCAATCCTACAGTCACATGAGAATGGCTCAGCACTCACATCTGACATGGAAGGAACCAATCCTTTCACCATGACAGAATGGAAATAGTCCTTATATATGATCAAGTGGGAGCACATCCCTCAATCACATCAGAATGGCCATGCACTCATATCTGATCATGTGAGAACACATCTCACAGTCATATCAGAATGGCCCTCAGTCCCAGACTGAGTTTTCCTGGTAACTGACCAGGTACATCCATTCAAAGAATGGCAATAGCCCTTATATTTGATCATGTATTAACCAATCCTACAGTCACATCAGAATGGATCAGCACTCCTATCTGACATGGAAGGAACCCACAAGGAACCAATCCTCTCACCATGAAATAATGGCTTAGCCCTTACATTTGACCATGGAAGGAAACAATCCTCTCACCATGTTAGAATAGCTCACGGACTCATCACTTCCCCTTGGAAGGAACCTCGATCTGGAGAACACCAAGCTTCTCCTTGTAGTACTCAAACTTCACTTTGGCTAATGGCTTCATCAACACATCAGCTATCTATTTGTCCGTCGCAACATATTGGAGCTTCACTTCTCTTCTTTGCACCATATCCCTGATATAGTGATATTTGATCTCGATATTCTTCGACTTGTCATGGAACACTAGGTTCTCCAACAATTTCACACAACTCTGGTTGTCGCAATATATACAAGTAGCATCCAACTGGAGATCAAATAAATCAGACAATAGCTTCCTTAGCCATACTGCCTCACAACTAGCTGAACAAGCTGCAACATACTCTACTTCAGCTGTACTCAGTGCCACACAAGACTGCTTCCTGCTAAACCAAGAGATCACACTTGATCCCATACTGAAGGAACACCTTGAAGTGCTCTTCCTATCGATGGTACTTCCTGCCCAATCTGAATCAACATAACCTTCCAGGTTAATCTTTTTATTCGCCTCATACTTGAGCCCATAATCAATTGTACCCCTCAGATACCTCAGAATATTCTTTGTAGCAATCTAGTGAACATGTCTCAATGTGTTCACAACAAAGCAAATATCTGGTCTCGTATTCGTCAGGTACATCAAGGAATAAATAATCTAACGATACATCGTGGCATAAACCGACTCTAATGAATCAACACTCAATAGCTTTAGGTTCGATGCCATAGGTGTGGTCATGGCCTTGCAATACATCATCCTGAACCTCTTCGGGATCTCTACTGCATACTTCCCTTGTTCACACCTCCATGCTTAGAACGTAGTGCATCATCCCCAAGTTCCTTATCTCAAACTCAGCAGCAAGTCTTCTTCTTGCAAATTTAATGAGTTCCCCTTTTTTGTTAGGAACAAGTCATCGACATATAATAGGAGCATCACTGGTATTTCGCCTTCAACCTTGAAGCAAAGGTTGGAATCCTCTTTACTCTCAGTAAATCCTAGAGTCATCAGTAATCTATCCATCCTGTCATACCATGTCGAACCTCAGGATATTTTGTAGTTGCTCCCTTTGAAGTGGAGCATCATACTCCCTTTGTCTTTCGTACTCTATGCACTGAAACATTCTGTACCGTAGTGACAAGTAGCTTCTTGTGCTACTAATATTCTATGTATCCATCTAGTGTATAGACTTTCATTTTCAACCTTGTAGCAAAGGTTAAGATCTTCATCAAGCTCATCATGTATGTTTCAACTCCCACTGGCTGCAAATGTCTCTTCATAGTCTATGCCTTCTTTTTGTGAGAAGGCTTGTGCTACAAGTATTGCCTTGTATCCCACGATGTTTCCATCGATACTGCATCTTGGACATCATTCTTCTTGAACTGGTCTTCTGTTTCTTCTTGGTTACTTCTTCATGGATAGAATGTTTTGCATCAATGATGTCGCTGCATTCGTCATATTATACTTCATATTGGATTGTCATTACTTGTTCTTCGGAGCAAGTCTCATCCTTCTTTGCTTGTAGGTGATTTTACGCGATCTTTCCTACAAGTCAAATGCATTAGTTGTATGGTTAGAAACATTTCATAAGGTATATTCATAATGAAAAATTCTTATGCATAAATATATGATCATGCAACTACTTTAGCCAATACAACATCCATCCATATCTCACGAAAACTTTCTAGATGCCTTCCATCTTTACCAGGACAACATTGAGATTGTGCACTAATCCAATATGTCAGCAAAGAGGTTTCATTCTAGATAAGTAGCAATGGATAGTTGTATAGCACCATGAGCTACTTACCCATTACATGCATATTAGTAGTATATTGTCATTAATGCAAACATTCTATCATGCATCATACATCAACTAAATATAAACAAATGCATAATAAAAAACAATATCATGAAATGAAAATTGAATACTTATCTTTATTTGTTTCATGGGTAGACTCCTTCTTGAGCCTTCAACTTCATCATCTTCTTCATTCATAATAGCATCATTTCTTATCCAAATGCTAAGATGGATAAGAGTTTCTTCAAGAGTTGAGTCCTTCGTATTCTTCATCGCTTGAGGGATCTTTTTTGGATGGTGAGAGCTTGATCTTCATTTTCTCCCATCTTCTCTTCTCTTATTATGAGTCAAGCTTCTTCTTCTTCCCAGAGTCAATTGAAATTAATCACTTCCTTCTGGCACACATTATTCGAATGAATGAATCCCATAATCTTGGGAGGCCATTCAAGGTGGCTATCACCACTTCTACTTTCTCCACTTCTTCTTCTATTGCTACAAGTTGTCCTTTGATATGAGAGACCCTAGTAAATTATGACTGTATGGTCTCTGCATTCTGGATCTTCACATTCTTTAGCTGGTTTCTTAAGGTCATATTCTGATTTATGTTCTTCCCTTCAAATAGCTTGGTCAAGGAATCAAACATCTTTGGTGTCTTTAGGGAAGACACTTGTGGTACAAGTTGATCTGTGATTGAATCAACAATGATCTTCTTAGCCTTGACCAAGTTCTTCTTGTGTAAGGCTTTGAGCCTCATCTCCCTCTGGAACCAGAACCTCTCTACTCATGTAGGTGTCCAATTCATTTTCTTCAGAGAGATCATATACTTCCATGCTTGGAAGTTGTCAACTTCACCAAGCTTATCATCAAGATGATGTGATAGATTACTTTGAAATGAGAACCTCAAATGAAAATCGAAAAAGATTAGATCTTACCGATTTGAGGTTTTCATCTTGGTTCTGGAGCAGATTGATCTAGGGTTTGTTAGAGAAACCCTAATCTTCAAAACTTGGAATCTTTCAGATTTGATTGGATAGAAATATATATCTCTTCAAGTTGAGTTGTCCAATGTACTCCTTTTCTGAAAATAGTGGAGGGAAGATCCTGGAACAGGAAGCGCCTGTGATCTCTCCAAAATTACTGCTCCTCTTGTGTCTGAAACTTTGCACTGAGGTAGCTTCACCTGTCCCTGTTCCAGCACCATAGGTTTCATCAAAATTGTTTTCACCAATTGGGACTTATGATCATTTTCCCAAGGTGACTTGTTACAGGACGGTTCAGAACATCGAAGTTGTACAGACTTCCACATGTCACTTTTTCATCTTCTGGGTCTAAAACTCGGATCACAGAAGGTACATTCTATGCCATTTATGGAACATCTTCAAAAATTTCATTTGGACCTTTTTAGCCCAAGATATAACAATTCTCTCCAGGTGTCCTGTTTAGGGATGAATCCTGGAAGAGGACGGAACCCTAACTTGGAGGGATTATATCTCCTAGAATATAGCAAATCTGAGGCTGGACACAGTGGAAATTTGGATTTTATCTTTGGCCTATAAATGTTTCAGTTCTTGATCCTTCTCCAATCCCGAGATATAGAAAATCTACCAAAATTTATCAGTTTTAGTATTTTAGGGTTTTTCTAGCTCAGGGTCAAACTAGGGTTTGAATTTCCTGGAGTTTCACCCAACCAAAAATATTGACCTAGGTCTCTAAAGTTCGATTTTGATGAGGAGAGCAATCCTATTCTGGGATCACTCAAAAATTCTTCTTCTGTAAGAAGCCCTAATTTCCTGCATCAAAAACTGAAAAATGTCCGGAATCCAATTTCGCTTCAACAGAAAGATGCACCCTTCAATGGAGAGTTAGCCTAGCATACTTTTGCTGATGGATTGTGGAGAGAGACCCAAAAAGTAAGAATCCCTAGCTTCTGTAGCTGCACAATGTCTTCTTCTTAGCTTAGCTCTGATACCATGTTAGAGTTTTATCATTCAAGTTAGCATTATGATCTTAGGATCTTTAACTAACAGAATAACATGCATAGCAATAAACACAAGAGACAAGAGACACAAATAACTTTCCTCAGGGAAACCATAAAGGAGAAAACCCCACAACTTCCTCAAATATAGAATCAACACCAAAAGTAAAACCCAAAAACATAAAGATGATCTCCCGACAACAGTAGTCTCTCTCTTGTCCCAGCAACTTGTCTCTCACTCATGTGCCCCAATGAGTGAGTGTGTGTGTGATAAATAGAGAGGCTCACTCTCTATTTATATTCTTTCGTTCACTTAAAATCCCCTCCATCATGTCAGCCTCACTTAACATTTACTTACTAGAGCCGACATCTTTAGGAGTGTCTAATAACCCTAGTGCCCCACAACTTGTGGGGACTATTGCCTCAAATTACAATAAATCACCCAGGGTCGACTTCTATAGGATATTCTAATAACCCTAGGGCCCCACAACTGTGGGGAATTCAACCCTTGAACAATAGGAGGGTTACCCACAATGACTTGACATGACTTGTTCACATTATAGAAACTCCCGATAGGAACATCGGGGCATTACATGACTCAAATGCATTACAGACACTTCCCAGAATAAACATCGGGGTACAATACACAAGAAGTACAAGTGAATACATTCTGAAGTTACAATTACATCAACATCATTGTCATCATGATGATGATAACATCATCAACATCATCATTGTTATTGTCATCATCAAAATCATAATCATCATCATCATCATCATCACCATCATCATCATCGTCATCATCATCATAATCATCAACATCATCATCGTCGTTGTCATCATCACACATCATCATCTGCATCATCATCATCTGCATCATCGACGTCATTGTCATCATAATAATAATCATCGTCATCTTCATGATCATCAAAGCTAAGGGACATGAGGTAGGTAATTGTTTCACTTTATTTGGTTGATATTTTTAAATATCCCCATCTTTATGTGTTTTCAGAAACCATCAAATTAGATAGGAATATTTTTTTTGCAAGAGAATATAATAATAATAGAGTAATATGATGACTTATAATAATTATAATAGTTTTTAAGATATGATTTTATAATATTATAATGGAAAGCATTGAACTCGAACTTTTTGTGTAGCCAGGTTCTACCCTAGTTGTCACTAGCTCAACTCACATGCTCAACTTTTCAATCATCCTTCAAAGCTATATTTTCATTTATCCAAGATAGGGATGTGTCGTTATGTAGATGGTTCTCACCTCATTAATGTGAAGGCTCATTATTCAAGTAAGGATGTTTTTCTTCCTCTTAGGTTTGCATCTCTCTATTGAACATATATTTGGGACCCATAGTTCTAGAAGTCGAGGAATCTATTAGATATAAGAAGTATTTGAAGGATACAAAAAATTCATTTCCTTTTATTGGCTATATTCAACAATTTCCTTATCACTTTTTGATTGAAAGGTTTTCCAGTGTTATGCAATTTTTTTTGAAAATGAATATTTGAAGTAAACTAAGTTTTACTTATTCTTAATGTTGGTGGATTACAAAACAAGTATCTTTGACGTACGGTAAGTTTTACTTATTTTTAATGTTGGAGAAAAGTTCATATCACTACCTATATATGGATGATGATGATAAAATAATATATAATAAAAAAAAACACAGTAAAAATAAAATACATATAATATAAAATACATATTATATAAAATAATAAAAATAAAATACATATAATATAAAATAATATATAATAAAAAAACATACTCTTTTTCGACATTGGCGCGACTCGTTTTGGATAGTTCTATGCAATTTGGACAATTTTATGATTTTGTGCTCATGTGTGTCATTTCACGCAGCTCAGGGTTGAGAATTGGAGCTTAGGGTTCAGAATTGGAGCTCATAGTTGAGAATCGAAGCTCAGGGTTTCTATTTTGAGCTTAAGGTTTCGGCCATTTGGGGCTCACGGTTCACGTTTAGAGCTCACGGATCCGATTTGGAGCTCATGGCTCAACGGGTAAGTATCACCTCATTTTTTTGGGCATGCTGTGACATGGGTGTTTGGGAATGCAACCGGTTCAGGGTTTTAGATTGGATGGGCATGCAACCGATTCAGGGTTTAAGTTTTTTTGGGTATGTTGTGATGTTTTCTTTGTATTTGTGGGAAAACATCTATAACCACATCAATTCCAAACTGAAATTTTAGATACCCTAGATTGCCACATTACATTACGATAGATGAGAGCTAGGGGAAACATTATATCTTGGATCACCGTAGCATTATCTCTTGGATCATCGTAGCCCACCCATCATTGAAGCTATAAGGGAGTAGGGAGCAGTTCTATGTGAATACTTGACCCGAATAGAGCAATGGTTTACCTTCAGAAATAGTTCCCACCCTTTATTGCATGCCAATATTTTGTTACAACAATTACAAACCTGAATTGAATGAGATGAATCCCCCAGCCCTATATGATTATAAAGGGTTTGTCATTGTTGGAATGAACTCGATTAACCACTCTGTTTCCAAAATTGATCTAACTCGGTTTATGGATGATTTGATTTTTTTTCTTGTCATTTAAAACATCCCTATCTATATGTATCCGAGCTATGCATCAAATCGAATGGATAGCATATACAATAGGGGGATTTTCCACTGGACAGGGGAAACACACGGATTGCCTACATGAGGGAAATCCAACAAGTTTTGTTTGGTCTTATTAGGTCCTTAGTTTTTAATTTTTAGAATAACATTTGTTTGGATGAGGCAGTGAGAGATGGAAGACATTTGGTTAGAGAAGGAGAGGAGATAACAGGCATTCCATCAAGCCAAACAGTGAAGAAAGACTTTGGATATATAGGGTTTTGATTGGAACTCCCCACCCTTAAGAGAGGATATATTTTGTAAAGGTTTAGGCCTCGAAAAGGGTTGTTGGTACTGTTATTAATGATGTTGTTATAGTTGATAGCTAGTATAATATGGTTAAATATTAGAAGGGTGTTGCAGTTGCTTGAATTGTAAGGCTTTTTGGATAATAATGGATAGTCATTCTTGTAATATGATCTATACTAGACTTGTTATATTTATGTTCTGATGATGTATTGTATTGTGATGAAAATTAATGGAATGAGACCCCCATTCCAAATATTTGGTTTGTTCCTTTTATATGCAAACTATGTGTTGCAAACTATGAATTGGTATGAGAATGAGTTGTAGTTGAATAAATGGGGACTTACATAAGTAAATAAAGGAACCCTATAAAGTGTAGAAAACATTGGTCATGATGTCCTTGTTGCATTAGAGTCATATAGAATTTGGTGTCATGTGATGCTTTGGGTTAGACCTTCCCCTCTCCAAGCATTGAATATGCCAATGCTTGGACTATAATAGACCACCTTTGTTGGACACTAATGCAAAATCATGTATGAGTTTGAGCCAACATTTACATCCACTCTAAAGGATCTCCAGAGAACTAACATCATTATTTGTCCATTACTATAAAGGAGATGTACTAGAATATTTTCCTGGACTTGTTGATTTCATCATTAAGTTGAACCTAAATTATAAACATAGAGGAGCACTAAGCAAGCTACAACACTTTCTAGGAAATAGAATGAGTAGAGATATACTAATATTAGTTCTTGGAGATCCTATAGAGTGGATGATTGGTTACTCTATAGGTTCCAAATATTTAGGATCCTCATTAGATGCTTCACTATATGAATCATATACGGGGTCCCCAAAACTATGATTATTGATTTCAAATATAACATCCAACTCTTCATGAAATGGATAAATGCATGCATTTTCCATCTCATCATCAAACAAGGGTTTGCCTACAAAATATTCCTCATTGAAATCTCAACAATATGGAAAATCTAATTCATATTATTGGGATGAGTTAATATAAGAGGAGAATGGGTTCTTTCATAAATAGGGCCTTCTTTAAAGGAATATTCATGGATTTTTTCAAGGACTTGATTTTGTGGAGGGTAAAATGGATCCTCAACATATTCCTCATCAAGAATAGGATCCCATATCTTGTATAACAACTTGAGAATATTTGCAATTGAGTATACACCCTTACTAGGAATCCATATATACCAATTTCTTATGTCACTTTTTTGCAAGTTAAGATATATAGTGAACATACTCATCTTAATATCCTCAGGGCCACATTCAAACTTGGAAGAGATTCAATTTGTAATTCCACATGATGCCTAGTAGATTCCTATTTCCCATGGTATTTCGGAATGCATTCCTACCATCTATCATTATGAAATTGATTAGGATATCCCAAGATGTCCAAGAAAACCATTAGAATATTCTATGAAGTGTTGGGTTATGCACTATAGAGTAGCACTGAAGAGGTTAAAACATCCACTCTACAGGATCTCTAAGAACTAACATAATTATTTTTCCATTACTATAAAGAAGATGTACTAGAATATTTTCTTGCACTTGTTGATTTCACCGATAAGTTGAACCTAAATGATAAACATAGAGGAGAACTAATCAAGCTAAAACAATTTGTAGGAAATCGAATGAGTAGAGATATAATGTCTGCAACAGTCTGCATACATCCATAAGTTTAATTATGTTAGTTATTGAAGATCCAGTATAGTGGATGCTTAGTTGCTCCATCAGTTGCTTCTTGGATTTTATAATTTTTTGTAAAGTACTATACTTTCTCAGCATAATCCTTTAAGTTTTCATCAATATAATTCAGACATGTAGAATTCAATAGAAGTCACAACATATTTTTGAATCCTAATATACATAATTCTGTGGACCTTTTCGAAGATAATTTTGCACACTTTTAAATGGATAACAACATGTTAATGATAATTCTAGGAAGTGATAAAAATCATAAGACAGAAGTAAAACTTCACCCTGAGCACTTTTAATCCTGGGAAATGATTAAGAATTTAAGGTGTGTCTGTACAGTCCATCCACCCTTTTCCCTAAGTCATTGCCTCAAATTAATTCTCAACAAACTACAAAAAATTAATTGGGTGCACTCTTAGCATAAATAACATCATTCCTGGGTTTGTTGCAACCGTGGAGAAGGCACCCTAGGCATAAAAAATGGACTACTGTGCACATTTAGGAAAATTGGAGCTGCATATAATGAGGAACCTGCATGTAAGGTGATGAGAAGCAATTGGAGGCTACCTTAATCAAGTCAGTACTTCAACAATATACCTCAGGTAGGTCAAATCATTGATGTATCTCAAGATATTATCAACAACAATACAATCCACCTTCAACCCTGTCACAAAGAATGGAAACCTTGTTTCAATAATGAAAAAAAGGTAGGTCGGATTGATTCTTTTATTATGAAATAAGGTAGGTCGGATTGATGGTTGTACTCCGAAATTTTGTTGAAGATGTTAATCCAACAAAATGGCCATTTTGATTTTTCCACCACTTAATTTAAGGTTCTTCCCATCGGCTTTTGAATTTTTTTTGATGCAAATTATGTAACTTTGATTCTTCAAATTCACTATATAGCTAGCCTTGGCTATACACATTTTGTATGTACCTCAAATGATATATGGACTATGCAATAAGCTTGGCCCAATATCTTGATTAGACCATGAGGTGCTTAATATCCTGAGGGCCACATTCAACCTTGGATACAAAGGCTCTGATACCATGTGGAAATTGAACCCAAGTGATAGAACAATTACACTCACAAAATTGCTAATCAAACATGCAAATTTACCAACAAAGGAGACTGAAATTGGAGCATAACACTAATCTGTATAGAATAAGTGTACAATAGACAACCTTATGAAGTCATAGGCTACTGCAATATATAATTACACGATAAATTCGAATGCATAAGGATGCTATTCAAAATAGTCAAAAAGTAGGCTTACTAAATCTAGTCAAATCCCCCATAGGTGCATAAAGCAGTTTCCAAATCCACTTAAAGGCTCACGAATTGGAAAAGAAAAGTAGGCCAGCTAATAAGGGATGGAAAGAAAACTCACACATGCTTTTATTAGGAGAAAATGATGGAGGATGATGTGGGAAAAAAACAAGTCAACTACACCTAGTATTACTTTCCCTTTTGCCTTATTTCTCAATAAAACATGCAACTTAGCAGAAAAAGCAGATATGCACTTTGGAGGATATGGAATAAAGTAGATGTTGATGTATTTGTAACTTCAGAATGTATTCATCTATGTATCTTATGTATTGTAACCCGATGTTTATTCTGGGATGTATGTATTATGTATTTGAGTCATGTTGTCATGCCCCGATGTTCCGATCGAGAGGATAAATAATGTAAACAAGTCATGTCAAGTCATAGTGGGTAACCCTTTGATTGTTTAAGGGTTAAAGTCCCTACAGTTCTGGGGCACTAGGGTTAGTAGACTTTCCAAGTAGAGGTCGGACCTAGTAGGGTTTTAGTCATGTTGGGATTAGTATAAATAGAGATCTGGCATCTCTATTTAGCACACATCACTCACACACTCAAGTGTAGCGCATAGTTGAGGAAGGAAAGACATTGGGGCTAGACAAGAAGAAGACTACTGCTGTCGGGAGTGCATCTTACTATGTTGGGGTTTTACATTTTGTGCTGATTCTATCTCTGAGGAAGTTGGGGGGTTTTCTCTATTTATGGTTTCCCCGATCAAAAACACTATGTTCATTGTCTCTTTTGTTTGATTGTTGTACTTGTTATTCTCTCAGTAAAGATCCTAACATAATGCTAGCTTAATGTTGAAAAAATAACATGGTATCAGAGCTAACCTGAGAATAAGACACTGTACAACTACGGGAACTAGGGCTTCCTAGTTTGGGGATCTTCCTCCATATATTTTCAGAAAAAGTAAGGTGGAACAACTCTCCTCTTTAGGGCGCATCTTTCTGTCGAAGTAAAATCCAATTCTGAGGTTTTTCAGTTTTGGACCTGTCACTGCTATAGAAAATTAGGGATTTTCACAGAAGAGGAATTTTTCAGTGAGCCCAGGATTGGATTGATCTCCTCCCCAAAATATAAGTTAGGGACAAACTTCAAGAAATTTGGGTGGACAGAACTCCGGAAAAGCAAAACCCTAATTTGCTCCTGAACCAGCTCTGCAGGATTTCAGCTCAAGTTTCAGATCCGACATCTTGAACCTGGTAAGATCTAAAATATTTTGTATTTTCATTTGAGGTTCTCATTTAAGTTGTCTCATCATACCAAGCTTGATGAAAAGCTTGAGGGAGCTGAAAAATTCTGAGCCTGGAAGTATAGAATCTCCTTGGTCTTGGAAGAAAATGAATTAGACTCCTACATTCATGAGGAGGTTCCAGTTCCAGATGGAGATGAGGAAAAGGCCTTACATAAGAAGAAGATGGTTATGGAAAAGAGGAACATTGCTGATTCTATTAAGGATCACCTTATCCCACAGGTGTCCTCTCTCAAGACACCTAAAGCTATGTTTGATGCCCTAACCAAATTGTTTAAAGGGAAGAACATTAATCGGAAGATGACCCTGGGAAACCAACTGAAGAATGTGAAGATTTAGAATGCAGAAACAATCCAGTCTTACTTCACAAGAGTTTATCAAATCAAAGAGCAACTAGAAGTAGTTGATGAAGAAATGGAAAATGAAGAGATTGTAATGACTACATTGAATGGCCTTCCTAGGTCATGGGATTCTTTCATCCAAGGAATCTGTGCTAGGAAGAAGTTAGTCAAGTTCAACAGACTATGGGAAGAGTGCTCTCAAGAAGAAGCTCAGATAGCAGCTCAAGAAGAGAATATGGGAAGTGAAGACCAAGCTCTTATAGTACACTCCAAGTCAAGCAAAAGAAGACCTCATGGCTCTAGAGGTAAGCACTCTCACAGAGATAATACTAGAACAGATGTATCTAGGATCATATGCTATACTTGTGATGAAGCAGGACATTATACAAGGAATTGTCCTAACAAACATAAGATAGTAAAGAGGAACAACAAAAGAAGACATCATGCTCATGCTGCAGAGGTTGATGAACCATCCAGAAAGAGATCTAGATATGAAAGTGAAGATTCTTCAAGTGAAGATGAATATGTTCTGATATCAGCTCTCACAGGTAACATTACTCATGGTAGTGATGATTGGCTTATAGACAGTGGGGCTTCCAAACATATGACTGGATTCAAGGAATCCTTTGTAAGACTGTCAGAACATGAATCACCTCACAAGGACTCAAGAAGAACCTTCTCTCCATATCAACATTAGATGCAAAAGAAATGCGGGTTGCATTCATAGATGGTCAAGTCATCATGTGGCAAAAAGGAAAGACTATCGATGATGCGGTAGTAATTGGAGAACAAGAAGGAGGATTATATAAACTGAAGGGCCATCCAGAACAAGCCTTGGTCCATGACACAATAGAGCCAAGTGAACTTTGGCATAGAAGGATTGCACATGTGCATTACAAAGCACTACCTATTGCAAGCAAAGCTGTCGAAGGTCTTCCAGAAATTCAAGCAAAACATGATGGGGTCTGCAAAGGATGTGCGAAAGGAAAGAATACAAAAAAGACATTTCCAAGTAGTGAAAGCAAAGTAAAAGGAATCTTGGAAATCATCCACTCCGATGTATGCAGTCCTATGTCATCAAACTCTCTAAGCGGGTATGTATATTATGTTTCTTTTATTGATGACTTTTCTAGGAAGACATGGGTTTACTTTATAAAGAAAAAAGATGAAGTATTCAGCAAGTTTAAAGAATTCAAAGCCTTGATCGAAAACCATACTGAAAAGAAGATCAAGACCATTCGATCAGATAATGGTGGAGAATTCACTTCAAATGAATTCAAAGAGCTATGCAAAGAATCAGGGATTAAGAGGGAGTTGTCCACTCCTTATAATCCACAACAGAACGGAGTTGCGGAATAGAAGAACAAAACTATCATGGAAGCTGCAAAAGCAATGCTTCATGATCAAGACCTTCCTATGCATCTTTGGGCAGAAGCTGCTAGAACAGTGGTGTATGTACAGAAACGTACTCCACATAGAGTACTCGAGAACAAGACTCCTGAAGAAGTCTTCTCCAGCAAGAAACTAGAAGTCATCCATCTCAGAATATTCGGTTGTCCTGTGTACATCCACATTCCAAAAGAGAAGAGGACTAAATTAGATCCTTCAGAAAAGAAGGGTATATTTGTGGGATACTCTGAAAGCTCGAAGGCTTATAGAATATATTTCCCAGGATATAAGAAGATTGACAACAACAAGGATGTGACATTTGATGAAGATACAACTTACAAAAAATCCAAAAAGAGACCTGCTGAAGAACCTGAAGAAGCATAAGCACCCATAATTCATGATACAACCATGAATGAAGAAACTCGAGAAGAAGATCGAGAATTTGAAGAACCACAAAGGCCTGTAGATCCACCTCTGGAGAAGAATCCTCATAAGAGGAAACCTACTTGGGTACGAGAACTTATCCAAGGTGCAGAAAGTTATGGGGCTCTAGAAGAGAATCACAGAGAAAGAAAGAGGACCAGATCCAATTCCGGGTATGTAGCTTTACTATGTGATTTCATTGATAAAGAACCTTCCAGTTATGAAGAAGCGGCAGAACAGAAAGAATGGAAGGATGCTATGATCGAAGAGTACCAATCAATCATGAAGAATGATGTTTGGGATGTTGTCCCAAGACCAGATGGGAAGTCCGTTGTAACTTCCAAATGGATCTACAAGATCAAACATGCTACAGATGATAGCATTGAAAAGTATAAGGCAAGATTTGTAGCTCGAGGTTTCTTTCAGAAAGAGGGAATAGACTATGAAGAGACCTTTGCAACTATAGCCAGATACACTTCCATCAGATCAGTACTTGCTCTGGCTGCAGTGATGAAATGGAAGATACACCAAATGGATGTCAAGACCACTTTCTTGAATGGTGTAGTAGAAGAGGAAGTGTATGTAGAACAGGCACTCGGTTTTGAGACACATGATAGGGAGTCTCATGTATGCAGATTGAAGAAAGCCCTGTACGGTTTAAAACAGGAACCCAGGACATGGTACGACAGAATTGATAGCTTTCTAACCAGTTTGGTTTTTACCAAGAGTAAAGCAGATTCCAACCTTTACTACAAGGTTGAAGATGGCAACGCAGTGATGCTTCTACTCTATGAAAATGATCGTGACAGGAATGGATGGGTTGATTACTAATACGAAGAGAAAGCTTGCTTCCGAGTATGAGATGAAGGACTTGGGTATGATGCATTACTTCCTAGGTATGGAGGTGTGGCAGGGTGGGGATGGAATCTTCCTTGGACAAGGGAAGTATGCAGTAGAGATCCTGAAGAGGTTTGGGATGATGGACTGCAAGACTATGGCCACACCTATGGAATCGAACCTGAAGCTATTGAATGATGCTTCTTCAGAGTCAATTGATGCTACGATGTATCGTCAGATGATTGGGTCATTGATGTACCTGATGAACACGAGACCAGACATTTGCTTTGCTGTGAACACCTTGAGCTAGTTCTTGTCAGATCTGAGAAATGTTCAATTGATTGCTGCAAAGCATGTTCTGAGGTATCTGAGGGGTATAATTGATTATGGTCTCAAGTACGATGCAAATCAAAAGATTAACCTGGAGGGTTATGCTGATTCAGATTGGGTAGGCAGTGCCATTGATAGGAAGAGCACTTCAGGGTGTTGCTTCAGTATGGGATCAGGTGTGATCTCTTGGTTTAGCAGGAAGCAATCCTGTGTGGAAGTGAGTACAGCTGGAGCAGAGTATGTCGCAGCTTGTTCAACTAGTTGTGAGGCTGTATGGCTGAGGAAGCTACTGTCTGATTTATTTGATCTTCACATGGAGGCTACTTGTATACATTGTGACAACCAGAGTTGCGTGAAGTTGTCAGAGAATCCAGTGTTCCATGACAAGTTGAAGCACATTGAGATCAAGTATCACTATATCAAGGATATGGTGTAGAGAGGAGTAGTGAAGCTCCAGTATGTTGCGACGGAGGAATAGATAGCTGATGTGTTGACGAAGCCATTAGCCAGAGTGAAGTTCGGGTACTTTAGGGAGAAGCTTGGTGTTCTCCAGATCAAGGTTTCCACCAAGGAAAAGTGATGAGTCCCAAATCCATTCTGACGAGCAGGTCAGATGTAAGGGCTGAGCCATTCTATCATGGTGAGAGGATTAGTTCCTTCCATGTCAGATATGAGTGCTAAAGATCCAAAGCCATTCTGACGAGCAGGTCAGATATAAGGGCTGAGCCATTCTGTCATGGTGAAAGGATTCAGTTCCTTCCATGTCAGATATGAGTGCTGGCAATTCTGTCGAGTAGGACAGATGTAAGGGAAACTACCACTCTCCAGGAGAGTGGAGGCACCTGGTTAGTTACCAGGTAGCTCAGTCTGGGACTAGGGGCCTTTCTGATGAGGGTGGAGGATTTGGTTCCTTCCAGGTCAGATGTGAGCGCATGCCATTCCATCATGGTGAGAGGATTAAGTTCCTTCCATGGCCGATGTAAGTGAGGGCCATTCCGTCATGGTGAGAGGATTAAGTTCCTTCCATGTCAGATGTAAGGGCAGGGCATTCTGTCATGATGAGAGGATTCAGTTCCTTCCATGATAAATGTGAGTGCGGGGCCTTTCTGATGTGATTATAGTTTACTACATGATCAGATGTGAGTTCTGGGCATGCCTTTCTGATGAGTAGGTAAGATTTAAGTGTTGGGCGTGCCTTTCTAATGAGTAGGTCAGATATAAGTGTTGGGTGAAGACCTACCTGATGGCTAGGTTTACAACCAGCATGAAAGAAGGCTAGCTCTGTAGAAATTCCTATGACAAGATAGTACACACATGATGATGACCAGATGAGATCCAGATCAAGCTATGATCTAGTAGATCCAGTTATGATGACTCCGAGAGATCCAGATCGAGTGATGATCCAGATCCAGATCGAGAGATGATCCTGATTTAGATCCAGATCGAGTGATGATCCAGATCTAGTCCAGTGATGTTGATCCAGATTGAGAGATGATCCAGATCCAGTGATGATGTTCCATGATGATCCAGATCGAGAGATGATCCAGATCCAGTGATGATGTTCCATGGTGATCTAGATCGAGAGATGATCCAGATTCGAAGGATGACGATGACTTGAAGATGAAGATGATTTGAAGACTCGAGATGATGAGATGATCTAGTTGATACAGAGAAGAAGACTAGTGCTGAAAATTGTGTCGAAAGAATACCTTCCTAGTTAAGAGGGAGTGTTGATGTATTTGTAACTTTGGAATGTATTCATCTATGTATCTTACGTATTATAACCCGATGTTTATTTCGGGATGTATATATTATGTATTTCAGTCATGTTTTCATGCCTCGATGTTTCGATCGGAAGGATCAATAATGTAAACAAGTCATGTCAAGTCATAGTGGGTAACCCTCCGATTGTGTAAGGGTTAAAGTCCCCGCAGTTCTGGGGCACTAGGGTTATTAGACTCTCCAAGTAGAGGTCGGCCCTAGTAGGGTTTTAGTCATGCTGGGATTAGTATAAATAGAGATCTGGTATCTCTATTTAGCACACATCACTCACACACTCAAGTGTAGTGCATAGTTGAGGAAGGAAAGACACTGGGGCTAGACAAGAAGAATACTACTACTGTCGGGAGTGCATCTTCCTGTTTTGGGGTTTTACATCTTGTGCTGATTCTATCTCTGAGGAAGTTGCAGGGTTTTCTCCATTTATGGTTTCCCTGATCAAAAACACTGTGTTCATTGTCTCTTGTGTTTGATTGATGTACTTGTTATTCTCTCAGTAAAGATCCTAACATAATGCTAGCTTAATGTTGAAAAAATAACAGTAGACATGCTAAATATGGTTTCTAGGAGGTTTCCCAAGCACTCCATGACTCAGTTTTACCAATTTTGACTTCTATGACATTTGGAAGACAACATGTATAGAGTGGAATATAGGAAACTAGGAAAATAAGACAAAAATGGATTAATTAATGTCTAAGGTAGGTAACTATGGGTTGATTATTCTAACACCCCCCCTTAAGCCTGGATTTATGAGTAAATATCAGAAAACTATGGGGCCTAGCAACAAGGCTTAGTCACCCTTTACATACTGCATGTCCATTTAACCAAGGAAAGAGGCAAAAACCCAGTGGGAAAATCCTCCCTTAAACATGGACAATAAAAAAGAATTTGAAAATATTTTCATCAATCATGCTTCACAACATGATCAACAATCCCCAGTAGTGATTTGAGATTACTGAATTTCTTCTCACAAAATTTTTTGGTGAAGATGTCTGCTACTTGTTCTGAAGATGCACATAAGAGTAGGTGAATGGTGCCATCATGCACAAGCTATATGATGTCGTGCATATGGATCTCAATGTGTTTCGTTCTCTATCTATAAACTGGATCATTATAGATTCAAATGGTGCTCTGATTATCACAATAGATAATAGTTGAAAACTCTGATTTGAAGCCACATTCACCAAGTATTCCCTGCAACCATAAACATTGAGTTGTTGCATTTACAACTCATCTGTACTCTGCTTCTGTAGATGAGAGTGCTATTGTTGAAATATTGTAACTTCGAAGAATATTCTTTATGTATCTTTTGTGGTCCCCGATGGTCAAACTGGGAGAACCACTTGTATTACATTGTACCCTGTTGCTCCTAATCGGAAGAACTAATAAGAGTCATGAGGTAGTCCCCTCTATTTGTAAAGGTGGGTCATCAGCACCCCAGTGTGGTTACTTGAGCCTACATGTGTAACTCGAGACTACATGAGTTAACTTAAGCCGACATGTTGATTGAGTAAACTTTAAGTAAACGGATGAATATAAATAGAGGTGTAGTGCTCCTCATTTGAGACACACACACTCACTTGGAATAACACACTTGTGGAGGAGAGGAGTTGCTGGAGAAGGAGGAGAATCAGGTTTTTGATCTCCTTGTTGGTTTTCCCTTTTTCCCTTTTGGGGCATCTATATTGAGGAAGCTTTTGCTGGGTTTTTCCCAGGATAAATCTGTGTTGTTCTTGTGATATTGTTTCTTTCAGTGATCCTGCTTTATATGCTTTTATTATGAAAAATGAAATGATATACTTATGTCTTAGTTAAGCATATGAAAATTCAACATGGAATCAGAGCTAACCTGAATAGGGCAGCTTTCACAAGTTACAGAATCTAGGGATTCTTATTTTTGGTTCTCTCTCCACAATCAATCAGCAAAAGAAGGCTAGGATGACTCTCCTTTGAAGGGTGCATCGTTCTGTCGAAGCGGAATTCGATTCTGAGCATTTTCAATTTTCGTTGTGGAAATTAGGGCTTTCTACAGAAGAGGAATTTTTGAGTGAGACCAGAATAGGATTGTTATCCTCATAAAAACCGAAGTTTAGAGACCTGGATCAAGTTTTTTGGTTGGGTGAATCTCCGGGAAAGTCAAACCCTAGTTTGACCCCGAGCTAGAAAAACCCTAAATACTAAAACTGCTATGTTTTGGAACATTCGCTATATTTCGAGATTGGCGAAGGATCAGGAGCTGAAAATTTCAGGTGCCAAAGACAAAATCCTGGTGAACATTGTGTCCAAAAATCATCCACATATTCGTTGTATTCCAGGAGATATGTTCTCTCCACGTTAGGGTTCCAGCCTCTTCAAGAATTCATCCCTAAACAGGACACCTGGGGAGAATTGCAATATCTTGGGATACAGAGGTCCAAATGGAATTCCTGAAGATGTTCCAGAAAGGGCACGGACTCTAATTTCGGTTTTCCAATTATCAGACTCAGAAGATGAACCAGTGACACGTGGAATTCCATACAACTTCACTGTTATAAACATTCCTGTAACAGGTCACCTTGGGAAAATGATCATAAATCCAAAATGGTGAAATCAATTCTGATGAAACCTGCGGTGGTGGATCAGGGACATGTGAGGTTACCTCAGTACAAAATTTTAGACATAGAGGATCAGAAATTTAGGAGATATCATAGAAATAGTAACAAGAATTTCTGCAGAAGAAATTGGAAAATTAGGGCTTCCTGTTCCGGGAGCTTCCCTCCACTGTTTTCAGAAATGGAGTACATTGGACAGCTCCATTTGAAGAGATCTATCTGTATATACAATTAGATCTAAAATATTCCAAGTTTTAAAATTAGGGTTTCTATGACAAACCGTAGATTAGCCAGCTCCGGAACCAGGACGGACACCTCAAATCGGTAAGATCTAATCCTTTGCTATGTTCATTTGAGGTTCTCTTTTCAAAGTGATCTATGACATCAGCTTGTTGATAAGCTTGGTGAAGTTGACAAATTCCAAGCCTAGAAGTATATGATCTCTCTGAAGAAAATGGATTGGACACCTACATGAGCATAGAGGATCCAGTTTCAGAGGGAGATGAGGCTAGAAGCCTTTCTCAAGAAGAACTTTGTCAAATCCCAGAAGATCATTGATGATTCAGTTTCGAATCAACTTGTACTACAAGTGTCTTCCCTAAAGACATCGATGAGGTTTGATTCCTTGACCAAGCTATTTGAATGGAAGATCATAGATCAGATTATGACCTTAAGAAACCAGCTGAAGAATGTGAAGATCCAGAATGCAGAGAACATGCAGTCATAAGGATCTCTCAAATCAAAGAACAACTTCAAGCGAGGAAAGAAGAAGTGAAGAATGTAGAAGTGGTGATGGCCACCTTGGATGGCCTCCTAGGATCATGAAATTTATTCATTTAAGAAATGTGTTCCAGAAGGAAGTGATTACTTTCAGCTGACTTTGG
>LPNX010160830.1:4255-21248 GCA_001517045.1 Pseudotsuga menziesii | reverse complement strand
TATTCACATACTAGAGAAACACATGGTGATAGATTTGTATTCATATATTGAAGACGTAGATGATGATGGCTTGGATGATGATGTACCGATGAAGCCTCTTCCTCGAGTAGAGTTTGAACACTTTCAAGACAAGCTTGGTGTTGTTTGGAAAGACCTTCCTCAAAAGGGGGAGTAGTGATGTTGCAGAGGGATTGTATCATCCCGGGACATCTGTCCATAATAGATTCGGTGACCTTGGTCATCGAGAATGTGATGGGATTGTATCATCCTTGGGCACCTTCCCTAAAGTGATCCGGAGACCTCGGTATTCGAGAATGAAGAGGGATTGTATCATCCTTGGGCACCTTCCCTAAAGTGATCCGGAGACCTCGGTATTCGAGAATGAAGAGGGATTGTATCATCCTGGGACATCTGTCCATAATAGATCCGATGGCTTCGGTCCTCAAGAATGTGGTAGAATTTCATCATCCTTGCACATAGTCCTAAAGTGATAGGGAGTGATTATCCCGTAATTGTATCCGGTGACTTCGGTCATCGAGAATGTGGTAGGATTGCATCATCCTTGGACTCAAGTCCTAAAGCGAGAGGGAGTGATTATCCCGTAATTGTATCCGGTGACTTCGGTCATCGAGAATGTGGTAGGATTGCATCATCCTTGCACATAGTCCTAAAGTGATAGGGAGGGATTATCCCGTAATTGTATCCGGTGACTTCGGTCATCGAGCATGTGGTAGGATTGCATCATCCTTGGACTCAAGTCCTAAAGTGATAGGGAGTGATTATCCCGTAATTGTATCCGGTGACTTTGGTCGTCGAGAATGTGGTAGGATTGCATCGGCCTTGGACTTAGTCCTAAAGTGATAGGGATTGATTCTCCTGTAATAAATCCGGTAACTTCAGTTGTCGAGAATGTGGTGGGATTGTATCATCCCTGGACTTTAAGTCCAAAAGTGATCCAAAGACTTTTTGTCTTTGAGTTGTGGATTGCAGGTTGTTGCTAATGATGATGATGCCGTACTGATCAAAAGATCAAAATATGATGATGATGACATACTGATCTAAAAAGATCAGAGTATGAAAATGACGCACTATGATTATGATGTTTCTGATTGAAAGATTAGAGTATGATGATGATGTTTCTGATCGAAAGATCAGACTATGTTGATGATGTTTCTGATCGAAAGATCAGAGTATGATGATGATGTTTCTGATCGAAAGATCAGAGTGTGATGATGATTATGTTTGACAAATCAGAATATGATGATGATGTTGCTGCTGATCGAAAGGTCAAGGTCCTGAAGATGTTGCTGATCGAAAGTTCAAAATGCTAAATATGTCGTTACTAATCGAACAGTCAAAGTGCTGAATATGTTGCTGATCGAAAGGTCCAAGTGCTGAAGATGTCATTGCTAATTGAAAGATAAAAATGCTGAAGATGTTGTTGCTGATCGAACCAGTCAAAGTGCTGAAGATGTTGTTGATCAAAAGGTCCAAGTGCTGAATATATCGCTGCAAACTGAAAGATCAAAATGCTGAAGATGTTGTTGATGATGAAGACTGAAGATTGAAGATGAAGACTACATGATGTTGAAAAGCTTCCAATGATTTATAGATGTGTTACCCTGCTGATGTTGATGATGTCCGCTATCTCTACTCTTGTTGTTGTTGATGTAGAATACCCTTCTCATTAAGGGGGAGTGTTGAAATATTGTAACTTCGAAGAATATTCTTTATGTATCTTTTGTGGTCCTCGATGGTCCAACTGGGAGAACCACTTGTATTACATTGTACCCTGATGCTCCTAATCGAAAGAACTAATAAGAGTCATGAGGTAGTCCCCTCTATTTGTAAAGGTGGGTCATTAGCACCCCAGTGTGGTTACTTGAGCCTACATGTGTAACTCGAGCCTACATGAGTTAACTTAAGCCGACATGTTGATTGAGTAAACTTTAAGTAAACGGATGAATATAAATAGAGGTGTAGTGCTCCTCATTTGAGACACACACACTCACTTGCAATAGCTCACTTGTGGAGGAGAGGAGTTGCTGGAGAAGGAGGAGAATCAGGTTTTTGATCTCCTTGTTGGTTTTACCTTTTTCCCTTTTGGGGCATCTATATTGAGGAAGCTTTTGCTGGGTTTTTCCCTTTAGGGTTTTCCCAGGATAAATTTGTGTTGTTCTTGTGATACTGTTTCTTTCAGTGATCCTGCTTTATATGCTTTTATTATGAAAAATGAAATGATATACTTATGTCTTAGTTAAGCATATGAAAATTCAACAGCTATGGCACTCTGATTCTTGCTTGACCAATCGATTGGTCCTTTTGTAAGCATGAACACATATCCTAAGGTTGAATTTCGATCCATGTTGTCACCTGCCCAATCACTGTTAGTAAACCCAATCAAATCAAGAACTGATATAGCTTTGTAGAAGATCCCATGAGTTCTTATTCCCTGAACAAAGTTAAGGATCGTTTTGGCTTCTCTCCAATGGATATCATGAGGCTGATCCATATATCTTGAAGCCACACTTACTGCATAAGAAATATCAGGTCGATTGTGTTTAAGGTAAAGCAAACACCCAATCAACTGCCTATATAGTGTATTATTTACCATGGGAGAAGAACCTGCTTCTTCAAGCTTAACTCCTGAAAGGAAGGGAGTTTTGCTTGGCTTGCAATATTTCATGTTGAATTTGTTCAGCAAATCTAAATCATACTTGGACTGATGTACTTTTATTCCATGTTGGGATTGAGTGATTTCGAGACCTAATAATTGGCTGAGCAACCCCAAATCAGTCATACAAAATGTATGGTTCATTGCATCTCTCAAGGAGGCAATCTCTTTCTTTGAACATCCCGTAATCAGAAGGTCATCCACATACAAGAAAATAATCATCAAATAACCATGAATCAGCTTCAAATAAACATTAGGATTAGACTTGCATCGAACAAAAATCAATGACAGCAGAAGGCCATCAATCTTGGCATACCAAGGCCTGGGGGCTTGCTTGAGCCCATACAATGATTTCTTTAGCCTGCACAGAAAAGATGGATTAGAAACAAACCCTTGAGGTTGATGCATGTAAATATCTTCAGTAATATCTCCATTTAGGAAATCACACTTCACACCCATGTGATGTACCTCCCACTGCTTCAAAGCTGCAATGGCTAAGGCTAGCCTTATGGAGTCCATCTTTGCCACTAGTACAAAGGTTTCATTGTAGTCAATACCATGTACTTGTGAGTATCCATTGGCTACCAATATTGCCTTATATTTCAAAGTTGAACCATCAGTAGAAAACTTAGTTTTAAAAACCCACTTACATTGAACTAGCTTCCTCCCTGGGGGAAGATCAACCAGATCCCAAGTGTTGTTCTTTTGGAGCGAGCTGAATTCTTCTTTCATGGATGTTTTCCATTTTGGATCATGTGATACATCTTCATATGTCTATGGGTCTAATTCAACCATCAGATATCACTTCTCTGCAAACAAAGGGTCTTTCATACACATGGCACTCTCAAAATGAGATCTAGTCCTCATAGGATCACTAGGATTTCCAGCTAGTTCCCCAGCTGCATGTATGGTATTTTATTCCGATTTTGGTATTGTAGGACTGTTCGGGTATGTAATTAAATCATCATTATCAGACATATCAAAATCAACAAATTCATTTGTCTCTCCACTTACATTCAATGGTCCTGGTGGTGAAGAAGACTCTCCAACTTCAAATGTTGCTAAAGTCTCTTCTTGGAACTGAACACTCCTTTCAATGAAGGATTTTTTTGTGATCAATTTGATCCACTTGTACCCTTTTGAATCTTCAGAATACCTAACAAATAGGCACTCTTGGCTTTGGGTCTTCAAAGCCTTTCTCTTTTTAGTTGGAATTCGAGCCCAAGCCTTTGAGCCAAAAATCCTGAAATGGGTCACATATGGCTTGTGACCACTCCAAGATTTGAAAGGAGTGATACCATCAATATATTTATGAGGAAACATATTATATATATAGGATGCACAATTTATAGCCTCAGCCCAAAACTTTGGTGGCAAAGTCTTAGCCTCCATCATACAGGTTTCCATCTCCTTCAGTAACATGTTCTTTCTCTCAGCAACACCATTTTTTTGTGGTGTGTAAGGGATCTAATGTTGCATATGAATACCTGAATATTTACAATATTGAATGAACTCATACTTTACATACTCACCACCATTGTCATATTTGAGGATCTTGAGTCTCCTCCCAGACTGGTTTTCAACCAAGGCCTTAAAGACTTTGAAGAGGTCAAAAACTTCAGACTTGTGCTTTAGGAAGTAAACCCAACAATACCTGGAAAATTCATCTATGAAGTTCAATGCATATTTGGCTTGACTCATTGACATATGAGGAAATGGACCAGCAACGTCACTATGGATCAACTCAAGAGGTGTAGAGGTTCTCTCATGACTAGCTCTCTCAAATTTGTGCTCTGGGTGTTTTCCTAGGATACAACCTTGACAAACTCCCTTGGAAAACTTAATATTTGGTAACCCTATGACCATATATTTTTCACTCAGATCCAAAAGATACTTATGGTTAATATGTCCAAATATTTCATGCCAAATTTTGCTTGCCTCATTAGCATGAATCAAAAGAGTAGAGGAGTTTGAGTAGGGTAGAAAATGTGAAAACATGTATACCTTCGAAGTGTGATATACAACACCTTTTGCAATGAATTTAACATTCGAGATCTCTGTGATATCAACATCATCAGGGGAGAATATGAATTTCTTTGGAGACCCTGTGTGAGTCATCTGATACACTGACAAGAGGTTAGAGGCAAGACCTAGAACATACAACACATTATTGAACTTACCATGGTCAAGATCAATTGTTCCTTTCCCCAAACTGTCAGTGAGAGAGTCATCTCCCAACACTATTGGTGGACCTTTTGACATGTCAAGAGAGGATAATGCCTCCTTGGTCGAAACCATATGTCTAGAAGCTCCAGAGTCTATTATGAAGCTAGGTGAGCTTGATGTGCCAGCAACCAAAGCATGTACTCTCTCTCTGTCCTCTGAATTTGATCCTCCTTCCCTCTTATTTGAGCAATAATGAAGGGAGATGTTATTCTTCTCCAGGATTTGGGTCAACATGTCAATTTGCTTCTTCGTACAGGAGCTCTCGAGATGAAATCTCTACTGCAGTATGCACACTTACTCATTTCTCCTTTCTTCTTCTTCTTCTGGAAGTTCTTCTTGGAGCCTTGGGGCTCCTCCTGAGACTTGTTCTTTTTTTTGCTCAGGTGGCTTCTTAGCTTTCTTCTTTCCTTTTGAATCCACCATTGAATCTCCAGCAACCAAATCTTGGTCTTTGGAAGGTTTGATGGTGCCCATCATCACCAATTTATCTTGTTATTGTGTGAGGGATTCCATGAACTCTGCAAGATTAGGAATCTTCCATGCTCGAGCTATCAAATTGGTGGCATGGAAGGTCGAAACAAACACTAAATAGTCAGGTCCAAGCTTCGAGAGTATGGCCAAAACTAGTTGCTCTTCTTTCTTTTCAATTCCACACTATTTTAGCTGCAAAACAAGGGCTTTAAACTTGGAAAAATAGAGTTGCAAGGATTCAAAGATGTTGGGACTCAAGGAGATCAATTCATTCTCGATTTGATTTCCTCTAGTATCATATGTCTTACCAAAATCTCTACAAGATTCTCCTACACTTCATTAGGTGATGTCAATCCATTAAGATGGAAGAGGAGGTCTCTTAAAATGCTCAGACACAAAATACCATAGACCTCATCCCTCCTGTTGTGCCATTTAATTTTATCTACGACTGCATTGGCCTCTGCCTTAGTTGCCATACTCACCCTGTAGAGACCTTTTTTATCTCAACAATATATCCATCTCTACTTTCCATTCAAAGAAATTAAATGGATTCAAGATGATCTTCTGAGATTGATCCATAGCTCATAAACTGTGCCCTTTAGTCAGCAGAATATGCTCCCAGTCAAGATGTAGAACCTACAATAGAAATATGGAAGGAGAGAAATTCATATACAAAGGCTCTGATACCATGTGGAAATTGAACCCAAGTGATAGAACAATTACACTCACAAAATTGCTAATCAAACATGGAAATTTACCAACAAAGGAGACTGAAATTGGAGCATAACATTAATCTGTATAGAATAAGTGTAAAATAGCCAAAATTATGAAGTCATAGGCTACTGAAATATATAATTACATGAGATATTCGAATGCATAAGGATGCCATTCAAAATAGTCAAAAAGTAGGCTTACTAAATCTAGTCAAATCCCCCATATGTGCATAAAGCAGTTTCCAAATCCACTTAGAGGCTCACGAATTGGAAAAGTCAAGTAGGAAAGCTAATAAGGGATGGAAAGACAACTCATACATGCTTTTATTAGGAGAATAAGATGGAGGGTGATGAGGGAAAAAAACAAGTCAACTACACCTAGTCTTACTTTCCCTTTTGCCTTATTTCTCAATAAAACAGGCAACTTAGCAGAAAAAGAATATATGCACTTTGGAGGATCTAGAATAAAGTAGACATGCTAAATATGGTTTCCAGGAGGTTTCCCAAGCACTCCATGGCTCAGTTTTAGCAAGTTTTACTTCTATGATATGTGGAAGACAACTTGCATAGAGTGGAATATAGGAAACTAGGTAAATAAGACAAAAATGGATTAATTAATGTCTAAGGTAGGTAACTATGGGTTGATTATTCTAACATATAGAGTATCACTGAAGAGGTTAATACATCCACTCTACAATATCTCCAAGAAATAACATAATTATTTGTCCATTACTATAAAGAAGATGTACTAGAATATTTGCCTGGACTTGTTGATTTCACCGTTAAGTTGATCCTAAATGATAAATAGAGAGGAGCACTAAACAAGATACAACACTTTGTAGGAAATCGAATGCATAGAGATATAATGTTTGTAGTATTCTGCATACATCCATCAATTTAATTATGTTAGTTATTGAAGATACTGTAGAGTGGATGCTTGGTTGCTCTATCGGTTGCTTCTTGGAATTTAATTTTTTTTGTAAAGTACTGTACTTTCTCAGCAAAATCATTTAAGTTTTCATCAATAGAATTCAAACATGTAGATGTCAATAGAAGTCACAACATCTTTTTGAATCCTAATAAACATAATTCCATGGACCTTTTCGAAGATAATTTTGCACACTTTTAAATGGATAACAACATGTTAATGATAATTCTAGGTAGTGATAAAAATCATAAGGCAGAAGTAAAAATTCACCCTGAGAAATTTTAATCCCAGGCAATGATTAAGCATTTCATGTGTGTTTGTATAGTCCATCCATCCTCTTCCCTAATTCACTTCCTCAAATTAATTCTCAACAAACCACAAAAAAATTAATTTTGGGTGCAATCTTAGCATAAATAACATCAGTCCTGGGTTTGTTGCAACCATGGAGAAGGAACCCTAGGCATAAAAAAGGGACTACTGTGCACATTTAAGTAAATTGGAGCTGCATATAATGATGAACCTGCATGTAAGGTGATGAGCAAAAAATGGAGGCTACCCTAATCAAGCCAATCCTTCACCAATATACCTAAGGTAGGTCAGATCATTGATGTATCTCAAGATACTGTCAACAACAATAATATCCACCTTCAACCTTGTCACAAAGAATGGAAACCTTGTTTCAATAGTGAAAAAAAGGTAGGTCGGATTGATTTTCTCATTATGAAAGAATGTAGGTCGGATTGATGGTTGTACTCCTAATTTTTGTTGAATATGTTAATCCAACAAAATGGCCATTTTGATTTTTCCACCACTTAATTTGGGGTTCTTCCCCTTGGGCTTTGAAATTGTTTTGATGCAATTTATGTAACTTCGATTCTTCAAATTCATGATATAGCAAGTCTTTTTACATATTTTTTATGTGCGATGGATTTCATAAGGAAGTTTTCCATCTAACACAACTACATTGTCATCAATCACATTGCACCACGATGGAAATCTAGCTAGAGTTAGTTTTCATTCTTAAAACATTACACGGTTAGTGAAAGCTAAAGTGTGTTACTTTTCATAAGGTAGTTTTTCATCTGACACAACCACATTGTCATCAATTACATTGCATCATGATGAAAATATAGTTACAGTTAGGTTTTTTTCTTAAAACATTGCACCGTGAGTGAAAGGTAATGTGTGTTAGTTTTCATAATGCAGTTTTAAATCTAACACAATCACATTGCACCACGAAGGAAATCTAGCTGGAGTTGGTTTTCGTTCTTAAAACATTGCACGGTGAGTGAAAGTTAATGTGTGTTAGTTTTCATAAGGTAGCTTTCAATTTAAAACAACCACATTGTCATCAAATATATAACACCATGATGGAAATCTAGCTGGAGTTAGCTTTCCTTTTAACAACATGGCATGATAAGAGAAAGCTAATGTGTGTTAGCTTTCAAAATATACTTTTTCATCTACCACAACCACATTGTCATCAATCACATTGTACCGCAATGAAGATCTAAATGTATTTTTTCATCTACCACAACCACATTGTCATCAATCACATTGTACCGCAATGAAGATATAATTGGAGTCAACTTTCACCCTTAAATCGTTGCACGATGACTGAAATCTAGTGCGTGTTAGCTTTCATAATGTAGTTTTTCCATCTAGCACAACCACAATGTCATCAATCACAACTCACCATGATGAAAATCTAGTTGAAGTTAGCTTTCGTTCTTAAGACATTGCACGGTGAGTAAAAGCTAATGTGTGTTAGCTATCATAAGTTAGTCTTCCATCATATTGTCCTCAAATACATTACACCATGATGGAAATCTAGTTGGAGTTAGCTTTCCTTCTAACAACATGTCATGATGAGTGACAGTTAATGTGTGTTAGTTCATTGTACCATGATGGAAAGCTAACTAGAGTTACATTTTGTTCTTAAAACATTGCACGTTGAGTGAAAGTTAATGCGTGTTAATTTTTTGTAAGGTAGCTTTCTATCTAAAACAGTCACATTGTCATCAAATACATAACATGATGATGAAAATATAGCTATAATTAGTTTTCATTTTAACAACATGTTATCTTTCGTTCTTAAAGCATTGTACGGTGAGTGAAAGCTAATATGTGTTAGCTCATTGCACCAAGATGGAAATCTAGATGGAGTTAGATTTCTTTTTAATAATATGGCACGATGAGTGAAATCTAATGCATGTTAGCTTTCATAAGGTAGTTTTCTATCTCACACAACCACATTGTCAAATTGCACTGTGATAGAAATCTAGATGGAGTTAGCTTTCAACCTTAAATCGTTGCACGATGAGTGAAACTAATTTGTGTTAGTTTTCATAATATAGCTTTTCATTTAGCACAGCCACATTGTCATCAATCAAAATGTCACATGTTGAAAATCTAGCTCGAGTTAGATTTTGTTCTTAAAACATTGCATGATGAGTAATAGCTATTGTGTGTTAGTTTTCGTAAGGTAGTTTTTCATCTAAAATAGTCACATAGTCGTCAAATACATTACACCATGATGCAAATCTAGTTGGAGTAAGTTTTTCTTCTGACAGCATGGCACTATGAGTGAAAATTAATTTGATTTAGCTTTTATAAGGTAGTTTTCCATCTAACACAACCACATTGTCATCAATCACATTGCACCGTGATGGAAATCTAGTTGAAGTTAGCTTTTGTCCTTAAATCATTGCACGGTGAGTTAAATCTAATGTGTGTTAGCTTTCATAATGTAGTTTTTTCATCTAACACAACCACATTGTCATCAATCACAATGCACTATGATGGAAATCTAGTTAGAGCTAGCTTTCGTTCTTAAAACATTGCACAGTGAGTAAAACTAATGTCTCTTATCCTTCATAAGGCAGTTTTCCATCTAACACACCCACATTGTTATCAAATACATTACACCATGATGGAAATCTGACTGGATTAAGCTTTCATTCTAACAACAAGACACTATAAGTGAAAGCTTATGTGTGTTAGCTCATAACACCATGATGGAAATCTAGTTGGAGTTAGCTTTCCTTTTAACATGGCACGATGAGTGAAAGCTAATGTGTGTTATTTTTCATAAGGTAGTTTTTCATGTAACACAATCACATTGTCATCAAGCACATTACACCATGTTGGAAATCTAGCTTGAGTTAGATTTCATCTTTAAATCGTTGCACAGTGAATAAAATCTAATGTGTGTAAGATTTCATAGTGCAGTTTTTCATCTAGCACAACCACATTGTCATCAATCACAATGCGCCATAATGCAAATCTAGCTGAAGTTAGCTTTCCTTCTAACAACATAGCACTATGAGTGAAAGCTTATGTGTGTTAGCTCATTAAACCATTATGAAAATATAGCTGGAGTTAGCTTTCTTTTTAACAACATGGAACGATGACTGAAAGCTATTGTGTGTTATTTTTCATAAGGTAGTTTACCATATAACACAACCACATTGTCGCATTGGATCGTGATTGAAATCTAGCTGGAGCTAGATTTCAACCTTAAATCGATGCACGGTGAGTGAAATCTGATGTGTGTTAGCTTTCATAATGTAGTTTTTCATTTAGCACAATCACATTGTCATCAATCAAAATGCACCATGTTGGAAATCTAGCTAGAGTTAACTTTCATTCTTAAAATGTTGCATGGTGAGTAATAGCTAATGTGTATTAGCTTTCATAAGGTAGTTTTTCATCTAACACAACCACATTCTCATCAAATACATTACACCATGATGCAAATCTAGTTGGATTTAGATTTCCTTGTAACAACTTAGCACGATGAGTGAAAGCTTATGTGTGTTAGCTCATTACACCATGATAAAAATCTAGCTAGAGTTAGTTTTTCTTCTAACTACATGGCACGATGAGTGAAAACTAATGTGTGTTAACTTTCATAAGGTAGTTTTCGATCTAACACAATGACATCGTTATCAATCGCATTGCATCGTGATGGAAATCTAGTTGGAGTTAGCTTTCGTCCTTAAATCATTGCATGGTGAGTGAAATTTAATGTGTGTTAGCATTCATAATGTAGTTTTTTCATCTAGCACAACCATATTGTTATCAATCACAATGCACCAGGATGGAAATCCCGTTAGAGTTAGCTTTCGTTTTTAAAACATTGCACGGTGAGAAAATCTAATGTTTGTTATCTTTCATAAGGTAGTTTTTCATCCAACACACCAACATTGTTATCAAATACATTACACCATGATGGAAATCTAGTTGGAGTTAGCTTTCCTTTTAATATGACACTATAAGGGAAAACTTATGTGTGTTATTTCATTACACCATGATGAAAATCTAGTTAGAGTTAGCTTTTCTTTTAACAACATGGCACAATGAGTGAAATATAATGTGTGTTAGCTTGCATAAAGTAGTTTTTTCTTGTAAACAACCACATTGTCATCAAGCACATCGTATCGTGTTGGAAATCTAGTTGGAGTTAGCTTTCATCTTTAAATCGTTACATGATGAGTAAAATCTAATGTGTGTAAGCTTTCATAGGGTAGTTTTCAATCTATCACAACCACATTGTCATGTTACACTGTGATGGAAATCTAGCTGGAGTTAGCTTTCAACCTTAAATTGTTGCACGGTGAATGAAATCTAATGTGTGTTAGTTTTCATAGTGTAATTTTTCATTTAGCACAACCACATTGTCATCAATCAAAATGCACCATGTTGAAAATATAGCTAGAGTTAGCATTCGTTTTTAAAACATTACATGGTGAGTAATAGCTAATGTGTGTGAGCTTCTGTAAGGTAGTTTTTCATCTAACATAGCCACATTGTTATAAAAAACATTACACCATGATGCAAATCTAGATAGAGTTAGATTTCCTTCTAACAACATGCACGATGAGTGAAATCTTATGTGTGTTAGCTCATTACATCATGATAAAAATCTAACTAGAGTTAGCTTTCCTTTTAACTACATGGTACGATAAATGAAAGCTAATGTGTGTTAGCTTTCATAATGTAGTTTTTCCATGTAACACAACCACATTGTCATCAATCATATTGCATTGTGTTCGAAATCTAGATGAACTTAGCTTTCATCCTTAAACCGTTGCACTGTGAGTGAAATCTTATGTGTGTAAGCTTTCATAATGTAGTTTTACATCTAGTACAGCCACATTGTCATCAATTACAATGCACCATGATGGTTATCTAGCTGGAGTTAGCTTTCATTCTGAAAACATTGCATAGTGAGTAAAAGCTAATGTGTGTTAGCTTTCATAAGGTAATTTTTCATCTAACACGGTCACATTGTCATCAAATATGTTACATCATGATAGAAATATAGCTGGAGTTAGTTTTCCTTCTAACATGGAACTATGAGTGAAAGCTTATGTGTGTTAGCTCATTACACCATTATGGAAATCCAGGTGGAGTTAGCTTTCGTTTTAACAATATGGCACAATGAGTAAAAGATAATGTGTGCTAGCCTTCATAAGGTTGTTTTCCATCTAACACAACTACACTGTCAAATTGCACAGTGATGGAAATCTAGCTAGAGTTAGCTTTCAATCATAAATCATTGCAAGGTGAGTGAAATCTAATGTGTGTTAGCTTTTATAATGTAGTTTTTCATTTAGCACAACCACATTGTCATCAATCACAATGCATCATGATGGAAATCTAGCTAGAGTTAGATTTCATTCTTAAAACATTGCACGGCCAGCAAAGCTAATGTCTCTTAGCTTTCATAAAGTAGTTTTACATCTAACACATCCACATTGTCATCAAATACATTACACCATGATGGTAATCTAGCTAGAGTTAGCTTTCCTTATAACAACATGGCACTATAAGGGAAAGCTTATGTGTGTTTTCTCATTACACCATGACGAAAATCTAGCTGGAGTTAGCTTTCCTTTTAACAACATGGCACGATGAGTGAAAGCTAATGTGTGTTAGCTTTCACAATGTAGTTTTCCATGTAACACAAACACATTGCACCGTGTTGGATCCTTAAAGTGTTGCACGGTGAGTGAAATCTAATGTATAAGCTTTCATAGTGTATTTTTTCATCTAACACAACTGCATTGTCATCAATCACAATGCATCATGATGAAAATCTAGCTGAAGTTAGCTTTCGTTCTTAAAACATTGCATGGTGAGTAAAGCTAATGTACATTAACCTTCATAAGGTAGTTTTCCATCTAACATAGCGACATTGTCATCAAATACATTACACCATCATGGAAATCTAGCTGGAGCTAGTTTTCCTTCTAACAACATGGCACTACAAGGGAAAGCTTATGTGTGTTAACACATTACACCATGATGAAAATCTAGCTGGAGTTAGCTTTCATTTTAACAACATGGCACGATGAGTGAAAGCTAATGTGTGTTAGCTTTCATAAGGTAGTTTTCCTTGTAAACAACCACATTGTCATAAATTACATTGCGTCGTGTTGGAGATCTAACAGAAGTTAGCTTTCATCCTTAAATTGTTGCATGGTGAGTGAAATATAATGTGTGTAAACTTTTATAGTGTAGTTTTCCATCTAGCACAGTGACGTTGTCATCAATCAGAATGCACCATGATGGAAATCTAGCTAGAGTTAGCTTTCATTTTTAAAACATTGCACGATAAGTAAAAGCTAATGTGTGTTAGCTTTGATAAGGTAGATTTCTATCTAACACTGCCACATTGTCATCAAATACATTACACCATGATGGAAATCTAGCTGGAGTTAGCTTTCATTCTAACATGACACTATGAGTGAAAGCTTATGTGTGTTAGCTCATTACACCATTATGAAAATCTAGTTGGAGTTAGCTTTCTATTTAACAACATGGCATGATGAGTGAAAGATAATGTGTGTTAGTTTAAATAAGGTAGTTTTTCATCTAACACATCCACATTGTCACATTGCACCAAGGTGGAAATCTATCTAGAGTTAGATTTCAACCTTAAATCGTTGCATGGTGAGTGAATCTAATGTGTGTTAGCTTTCATAATGTAGTTTTTCATTTAGCAAAAACACATTGCCATCAATCAAAATGCACCATGTTGAAAATCTAGCTAGAGTTAGCTTTCATTCTTAAAACGTTGCACGGTGAGTAATAGCTAATGTGTGTTAGCTTTCGTAAGGTATTTTTTCATCTAACACAGTCACATTATCATCAAATACATTACATCATGATGCAATCTAGCTAGAGTTAGTTTTCTTTCTAACAACACAGCACGATGAGTGAAAGATAATGTGTGTTAGCTTTCATAAGGTAGTTTTCTATCTAACACAACCACATCATCATTGATCGCATTGCACCGTGATGAAAATCTACCTAGAGTTAGATTTCGTCATTAAATCATTGCACGATGAGTGAAATCTAATGTGTTAGTTTTCATAATGTAGTTTTCCATCTAGCACAACCACATTGTCATCAATCACAATGCACCATGATGGAAATCTAGCTAGAGTCAGCTTTCGTTCTTAAAAAATTGCACGGTCAGTAAAGCTAATGTTTGTTAGATTTCATAAGGTAGCTTTCCATTTAACACGGCCACATTATTATCAAATACATTACACCATGATGGAAATTTAGCTGGAGTTAGTTTTTCTTCTAACAACATGGCACTATAAGGGAAAGCTTATGTGTGTTAGCTCATTACACCATGATGGAAATCTAGCTGGAGTTATCTTTCATCCTTAAATCCTTGAATGGTGAGTGAAATCTAATGTGTGTAATCTTTCATAATGTATTTTTTTATCTAGCACAACCACATTGTCATCAATCACAATGAATTATGATGAAAATCTAGCTAGAGTTAGCTTTCATTCTTAAAACATTGCACCGTGAGTAAAGCTAATGTATGTCAAGCTTTATGTCTGTTAAACTTTCATAAGGTAGTTTTCCATCTAACACAGCCACATTGTCATCAAATACATTACATCATGGTGGAAATGTAACTAGAGTTAGCTTTCCTTCTAACAACATGGCACTATAAAAGAAATCTTATGTTTGTTAACTCATTACGCCATGATGGAAATATAGTTGGAGTTAGCTTTCATTTTAACAACATAGCACGATAAGTGAAAGCCAATGTGTGTTAGCTTTCATAAGGTAGTTTTCCATGTAACGCAACCACATTGTCATCAATCATATTGTGTTGTGTTGGAAATCTAGCGGAAGTTAGATTTCATCCTTAAATCATGACACATTGAGTGAAATCTAATGTGTGTAAGTTTTCATAGTGTAGTTTTCCATCTAGCACAGCCACATTGTCATTAATTACAATGCACCATGATGGAAATCTAGATGGAGTTAGCTTTCGTCACTACTACATTTCGACCAAAAATCCGACGGTCGTCATGTCGGATTTTCGACACTTTTCTGTCGCATGTACGACACTTTGATTTTTTTTAAGCGTCGGAAACTTGTCGTCGGTTATCCGACACCTGAGTAAACATTGGTTAAGCGACACTTCAGTAACCGTCGGTTAAATTTAAAGCGTCGGTTAAGCGACAGAATATCTTCGACGGTAGTGAAATTTTTTTGAGAAAATAACCTTCATGCCGTCGGTTAAGCGACAGAAGGTCCGTCGGATAAGCGACGGTTAGTCCATTTTTAAAAAAAAAATATTGCAAAAAAGATTGAGGAGCCGTCGCTTAAGCGACGGTTATAGAGAGTAACCGTCGGATAAGCGACATCAAGAACTGTCGCTTAAGCGACGGCAGGGAATTTTTTTTTTATAAAAAATATTTCAAAATCGGGTACTCTGCAATTGATGATAAAGTAATTGTCTACATTGTTCTACATATTTACTGACCAGATCCAATGGAGAATCCGGATCAGCCAAGATACAGGATAGTTGACCTTTCCCATAATGTGTGAAGATTGGATCAAGCATTCTGCAATTCGAATTTCCGATTTAACTCCTGTTATATAATATTGATAATCGATGAGATTCAACAAATTATTTTACTCACCGATGACCTTCTATCCATCCACGAAAACATCTCGAAGTTGGATATATCAATCCCTTGAATGTGGATCTCAATTGGTACAGGACGCACACCAGGTGGAAAATTGAAAAGCCCATGTGCGGTAGCACCAATCCACTCTCCAAGATCTTTAGCATTTGCAAGTGAAGTGGAAAGCGCAATAATATGGATACGATTTTCAATTTGGCTTGAAATATACCTCATTCTAGATACAATTACCTCCAGGATTGGACCACCCTCTCCTCCAATTAAATGAAGTTCATCCACAATGAAAAGGCTGACTTGCTGAACCAGTTTGCGCTGTTTCCATCTCCGAGACAAAGCATCCCATTTCTCTGGTGTGCTTATTATTATCGGGCCCTTTTCAAGGAGCTTCAAATCAGTTGCAGATTCACCTGTCAGCTCAACTACTTTCAGTTCCAATCCTTTTCCAAATTTCTGCTCCCAATCCCGATATCGCTCTTTGGCAAGAGCTTCTATAGGATCAATATAGACACATCGAAATACACTGTCTGTGCTTTTTGATGCAATCGTAGTAAAGCAAACTCAGCACAGATAGTATTACTGCTACCAGTAGGTGCTGCAACTAAAACATTATCATCTGAGTTATAAAGCACAGTAAATACCTGAGTTTGAATAGGATTGAAGTGTCTAAACTGTTGATAAAGTGCTTCATATGAGGGATTTCTTAACGCAGACACAGGAAGTGGCTGCAAGTCTAGCAACTCAGTTGGAGGTGGGTATTTCTCTGGCAAAATAAGATGTCTAAATGAAACTGGCAATATTTTCTGTGACCCTAAATGAAACTGGCCTTGAGATGTAGTCACCCTAGAAGACCTCGGATTGGAAATATTGAAAGTCTCTTCTTTAGAGGTACTGGGGGCAATTGATTGATCTTCTTCAATTGGCTGTTCAATTTCTTCAGGGAGAGGTTGTAGATCATCGTGGGAAAGACTTTGATGAAAAACAATTTCATATTTTACTTTATTATAAAAATATA
>LPNX010160826.1:340641-359359 GCA_001517045.1 Pseudotsuga menziesii | reverse complement strand
AGATATGGGTGTTATATATATATATATATATATATATATATATATATATATTGATAGAGAGAAAAAGAGATTGGAGGATAGGTATTTATAGAGAGAGAGAGAGATTTTGGGTTATGGTTTAGAGAGAGAGAAAGAGAAAAACTTGTGGTGAAGGAATCATGGAGAGAGATATTACAGGTTGGGGGTTTAGAGAGAGAGAGGGAGTTATGGGAGTTTAGAGAGAGAGAGAGAGAGAGAGAGAGAGAGAGAGATACTGGGTGTGATGGGATTAGAAAAATAGATGGATAGAGGGAGAGAGAGAGAGAGAGAGAGAGAGATATTGGAGTTTAGGGGATTAGATAGATAGGGAGAGAGACAAACTAGAGGTTAGGGATTTAGAGAGAGAGAGATATTAGGAATTAGGGGTTTAGAGAGAGAGAGAGAGTGAGACATATTGGGGGTTTAGAGAGAGAGAGAGATTGGTGGTTAAGGTATTAGAGAGGGATATAGATTGGTGGATACATGTTTAAATAAAGAGAGATATGGGGGTTAGGTATTTATATATATATTGATAGAGAGAGAGAGAGATTGGAGGTTAGGGATTTATACAGAGAGAGAGAGAGATTGGATGTTAGGGGTATAAATAGATATAAATATTGGGGGTTAGTTGTTTAAAGAAAGAGAGATAGATTTTGGTTATGGTTTTAGAGAGAGATAGATAAATTAAGGTTTAGGGTTTAGATAGAGAGAAAGAGACAAACTTGTGGTGAATGAATCATAGAGAGAGAGAGATAACAAGTTAAGGGTTTAGAGAGAGAGAGAGAGAGCTATGGGAGTTTAGAGTGAGAAAGAGTGTTTGGGTTTGATAGAGAGAGAGAGGTTGTCAATTATGGATTTAGAGAGAAAGGTTGTGGGGTGAAGGTTTAAAGAGACAGAAAGAGAGAAAGAAAAACACTAGATGTGATGGGCTTAAAGAGGGAGAGAGAGAGAGAGATTGGATTTTAACAGCTTAGATAGATAGGGAGAGAGAGGGGGGAGCATATTAGGAGTTTAGAGAGAGAGGGGGGCATATTAATGGAGAGAATATATTGGAGGTTAGGGGTTTAGAGAGAAAGATTGGGGGTTATGGGCTAGTGGTTTAGAAAAAGAGAGAAAGTGAGAAATAGAGAGAGATTGAGAACCAGGGGTTTAGAGAGAGAAAGAGAGTGATTGGGAGTTAGAATTTTAGAGAAAGAGATTATGGGTTAGGGGTTTAGATATAAAAAGAGAGATATGTAGTTAGGATATTAGAGAGAGAGAGAGAGAGAGAATTGATTGTTAAGTATTTAGAGAGAGAGAATGGGAGTGTTAGAGTATAGAAAGAGAGGGAGATAAAAGAGGGTTATTGGGGTTAGGTCTTAGAGGGAGAGTGAGAGACAGATAGAGACAGAGAGATATTGGAGGTTAGGGGTTTAGAGAGAAAGAGAGTGAGAGAGATTGGGGGTGAGGGGTTGAGAAAGAGAGGGACACACAAAGAGACTAGGGGTTAGGGGCTTAGAGAGAGAGAGAGATTAGGGGTTTGCATATTAAATGGTGAGAGAGACTAGGGGTTATGTTTTTATAAAGAGATAGAGAGAAATTATGGGTTAGGGTTTTAAAGAAAGAGAGAAATTAGGTCTTAGGGATTTAGGTAGATAAATAAATAAATAGAGTGAGATGGAGGGAGGGAGAGAGGGAGAGGGAGAGGGAGAGGGTGGGAGACAGAGAGAGAGAGAGGGGGGGGGGTTGAGAGAGAGAGAGAGGTTTATAGAGAGATCAATATATAAATTGGGTTTAGGGGTTCAGAGAGAGTTATAGACAAAGAGAGAGATTGAGGATTAAAAGTTTATAGAAAAAGGGAGATTGCCAATTAGGGGTTCACAGAGGGAAAGTGCGATTAGGGGTTATTGTTTTTAGAGTGATAGAGTAGGGATTTGGGGATGAGAGAGTGAGAGAGATTGTGGGTTATGGGCTTAGAGAGAGAGAGAGAGAGAGAGAGACGGAGAGAGAGATTGGGGTATAGGGGTTTAGATATATAAGGAGAGAGAGAGAGGGTGAGGTTATGAGTTATGGTTTTAATAGAGAGAATATATTAAAGGCTAGGGGTTTAGAGAGAAAGAAAGATTAGGGGTGTTGGGTTAATGGTTTAAAAAAGAGAGAAAGTGAGAAATAGAGAGATATTTGGGATCAAGGGTTTAGAGAGGGAGATAAATAGAGTGATTGGAATTTATAGTATTAGAGAAAGAGATTGCGGGTTAGGAGTTTGTAGTATTAGAGAAAGAGACTACAGGTTAGGGGTTTAGATATAGAAAGAGAGATATGGGGTTAGGAGTTTAGATATCAATAAAGAGAGAGACGAAGAGGGAGAGAGAGATTTGTAGATACTCATTTAGATAGATATATAGATAGAGAGAGAGATTGGGGTGTGGTTTAGAATGAGAGAGAGAGATAAAGAGAGATATTGGGAGATATGGGTTTAGAGAGAAATTGGAAGTTAGGGGTTTAAAGAGAGAAATATCTATAGATTTTGGGGGTTACGAGTTACGCGTTTAGGGAGACAGAGAGAGGAGAAAGTGGTGGTTAAGGTTTAGAGAGAGATGGATTAGATATTAGAGAGAGAAAGTGAGAGGGACATATATTAGATGTTAGGGATTTAGAGAGAGATATTGGAGGTTAGGTGTTTAGACAAAGATATAGAGATTAGGGGTTAGAGATTTAGAGAGAGAGGGGGGGAATAACAATTCGTGGATACAAGTTTAAATAAAGAGAGATATGGGGGTTAGGGATTTATATATATTCGTAGAGAGAGAGTGATTGGAGGTTATGGATTTATAGAGAGAGTGAGATTGGATGTTAGGGCTATAGATAGAGAAATATTGGGAGCTAGTGTTTTAAAGAGAGAGAGAGATTTTGAGTTATGGATTTAGAGAGAGAGAGATAGATTAAGGGTTAGGGTTTAGAGAGAGAAAGAAAGAGACAAACTTTTGGTGAAGGAATCATGGAGAGTGATATTATAGGTTAGGGGTTTAGAGAGAGAGAGAGAGTTATGGGTTTTTAGAGTGAGAGAGTGTTCGTTAGGGGTTGAGAGAAAGAGAGAGAGATTGTGGATTCAAGGTTTAGAGAGAGAGACACTCAGTCTAATGGGATTATATAGACAGATAGATTGATTGAGAGAGAGAGAGAGAGAGATTTGGGTTTAGGGGCTTTGATAGAGAGAGAGAGAGAGAGAGAGAGAGAGAGAGAGAGAGAGAGATATTAAGAGTTAGGGTTTTAATAGAGAGAAGCCATTGGGGGTTATGGGTTTAGAGAGAGAGAGAGAGAGAGAGAGAGAGAGAGATTAGGGGTTATGGGTTAGTGGTTTAGAAAGAGAGAGGAAGTGAGAAATAGAGAGAGATTTGGGATAAGGAGTTTAGAGAGAGAGAGAGACAGAGAGTGATTGGGCGTTATAGTTTTAGAGAAAGAGATTGTGAGTTAGGGGTTTAGATATAGAAAGAGAGATATGGGGTTATGAGTTTATGTGTGTGTGTGTGTGTGTGTGTGTGAGAGAGAGAGAGAGAGAGAGAGAGTGAGAGAGAGAGAGAGATTAGGGGTTTGAGGCTTAAAGGGCGAGAGAGATTAAGGGTTAGTGGTTTAGAAACAGATGGAGAGAGATTGTGGGTTAGGGGTTTAGAAATATATAAAGAGAGATTGTGGGTTAGGGGTTTAGAAATATATAAAGAGAGATTGTGGGTTAGGGGTTTAAAGAAAGAGAAAAATTGAGCCTTAAGTGTTTAGATAGATAGAAAGATAAATAGATATAGAGTGAGAGAGAGAGAGGGAGGGGAGAGAGAGAGAGAGAGAGAGAGAAATAAAGAGAGAGAGAGGGAGGTGGTGAGAGAGATCAATATTAAGATTAGGGGTTACAGGTTTAGAAAGAGTGATAGACAATTAGAGAAAATTGAGGGTTAGAAGTTTATAGAGAAAGTGATATTTCTAGCTAGGGGTTTAGACAGGGAAAGTGAGATTAACAGTTATGGTTTTAAATAAAGAGAGATATTCATGGTGAGAGAGAGAGAGAGAGAGAGAGAGAGAGAGAGAGAGAAAGAGATATTGGGGTTTAAGGGTGTAGAGAGAGAGATATTTGAGGTTAGGGGTTAATAGAGAGAGAGAGCGAGAGAGAGAGGGGTTAGTGGTTTAGAGAGAGATATTTAGGGGTTACAGGTTTACGAGCGAGATTAGAAGTTAGGGGTTTAGATAAAGAGAGAGAGAGAGAGATAAAAAGAGAGAGATTAACAGTTAGAGGTTTAGAGAGAGAATTATAGTTAGGAGTTGGGAGAGATACATGGGTTGGAGGGTAGCTGTTTAGAGAGACAATTAAGAGATTTTTGGGGGTTAGGGATTGAGGGAGAGAGAGAGAGGGAGAGATTAGGGGTTATGGGTTTATAGAGAGAGATATATTGAAGGTTAGATGTTGAGAGAGAGAGGGAGAGAGGGATTGGGGGTGAGTGGTTTAGAGGAATAGATATATTGGGGGTTAGGCGTTTTGGGGGAAAGAGATTGCAAGTTATGGTTTTACAAAGAGAGAGGGAGATTGGAATAAAGGAGTTTAGAGATAGAAAGAGATATTTATGGTTAATCGTTTATATATATTAATATTGGAGGTTAGGGATTTAGAGTGAGAGAGATAATGACATTGGAGGTTAGGGATTTAGAGAGAGAGAGAGAATGATATTGGATGTTAGGTATATATATATATATATAAGAGAGATTAGGGGCTTAGAGAGAGGAAGAGATTGTTGGATAATGTTTAGCGGTATAAATAAATAGATAGATACCTGCACACATATCAGGGGTTAGGGTTTAGGGATTTAGAGAGAGAGAGAGAGAGAGAGAGAATTTTAGAGGGACATATTTGGGGTTTGGTATTTTGAGAGAGAGATATTGCATCTTAGGGGTCTAGAGAGAGAGAAATTGGGGGTTTAGGATTTAGAGAGAGAAATAAATTGGGTTTTAAGGGTTTAGAGAGAGAGAGAGAGAGAGAGAGATTAGGTTTTAGGGGGTTAGATAGAGGGAGGGAGATAGATATAGGGGGTTAGGTTTTTAGATAGATAGATAAGTAAATATTTGGGTTAGGGGTTTACATGGATACAAAGAGTAATAAATAGGGTGAAAATGGGGGTTAAGGGTTTAGAGAGAGAGAGATAAAGAGATAGATTGGGGGCTATGGGTTTAGAGAGAGAGAGAAGGATTGGAGGTTAGCATATTAGAGAAAGAGACAAAGAGATAAAGAGACAAATATTGGGGGTTAGGGGCTTAGAGAGAGAGATATGGTGTTAGGGGTTTATAGAGAGAAAGAGATAGTGATGGAGAGAGAGAGAGATTGGTTGTTAGGGGTTTATAAATAGAGAGAGATTGAAGGATAGAAATAGAATTTGATATGATGTTAGGGTTTAGAGAGAGAGGGAGATAGAAAGAGGTATGTTTGGGTTTAGAGAGATAGTGAGAGACAGAGAGAGAGATTGGAGGTTAGGGGTTTAGAGAGAGATTAAGAGTATGTGTTTAGAGTGAGAGACAAAGAGAGGTTAATGGTTATGGGTGAAGAGAGAGAGTAAAATGGAGAGGTTGTGGATTAAGGGTCTAAAAAGAGAAAGAGAGAGATTGGGGGGAAAGGGTTTAGAGGGAGAGAGATACTAGGGGTTAGGTGTTTAAAAAAAAGAGATAAAGTGAGTGTTAGGGGCTTAGATAGTTACATAGATGGATAAAGATAGAAAGATAGAGAGAGAGAACAGGGGGGAGACAGGGAGAAACATAGAAAGAGAAAGAGAGAGAGATACATTGGGTGTATGGGGTTTAGAGAGAGATTTGTGTTTAATGATGTAGAAAGAGAGAAACATTGGGGGATAGGGTTTATGGATTCAGAGAGAGGGAGAGGGAGAGAGATAGAAATTGGAGGTTAGGGGTTTAGAGAGAGAGATAGAGCTTGGGGGTTAAGGGTTTAGAGAGAGAGAGAGAGAGAGAGAGAGAGAGAGAAATAAATTACAGGTTAGGGGTTTGGAGAGAGAGAGGGAGAGAGAGAGAATGGAGGTTAGGGGTTGAGAGAGAGAGAGAGAGAGATAATACGGGTTACATTTTTATAGATAGAGAAATATTGGGGGTTAGGAGTTTAGAGAGATTTTGAGGGAGATTAGGGGTTCATGTTTTAAAAAAAGAGTGATTTTGGGGATTAGGGGTTTAGAGAGAGAGAGAGAGAGAGAGATTAAGGGTTATAGGTTTAAATAAAGAGAGAAATTATGGACTAGTGGTTTAGATAGTTAGACAGATAGATAGAAGGGTAGAGAGAGAGAGAGAGAGAGAGAGAGAGAGAGAGAGAGAGATTGGAGGTTAGGGGTTTAGAGAAAGAGACATAGAGAGGGAGTGATATTGCATGTTAGGGGTGTAGAGTGAGAGAGATTGGGGTTTCAAAGATTAGAGAGAGAGAGAGAGAGAGAGAGAGATCAAGGGCTAGGGGTTTAGAGAGATATAGATTATGTTTTATATATTTAGAGAAAGAGAGATTTAGTGTTAGGGCTTTAGAGAGAGAGAGATATTGGGTTTTATGCATTTAGAGAGAGAGAGAGAAGTAAAGAGAGAGGGATACATGTAGAGAGAGAGAGATCGATGGTTAGAGGTTTAGGGAGAGAGAGATTCACGGTTAGAGAGAGATATGTATTAGGTATTTGGTGTTTAGAGAGACATATATGGAAGGAGGGGGATTAGGGGTTAGGGGTTTGGAAAGAGAGTATGAGAGAGATCTATATTAGAGGTTTAAAGAGAGAGAGAAAGAGATTGGAGGTTAGTGATTTAGAGAGATATATAGAAAAGGAACATTAGGCGCAAGGGGTTTAGAGAGAGAGAGATATTGGAGTTGGTGGGTTTAGGGAGAGAGATATTCAAGTTTAGGAGTTTAGATAGAGAGAGATAGAGAATTGGAGATAATGGTGGTTTAGAGATAGAGATATCACAAGAGGATTATGGATGGTTAAGGTAGAGGAGAAGAGGGACATGTAGAGAGCAAGGAGTGGTATGTGGGTGAGGAGTGGAGGTTTGGAGAGAGAAAGAGATTTTGGTGGTTAGGATTTTAGAGAGAGAGATAGAGATATTTAAGGTTAAGGTTTAGAGAGAGAGAGGGAGAGATTGTGCGTTAGTGGTTTAGAGAGATAGACAAATTGGGTGTTAGGGGTTTAGAAAGAGAGAAAGGTAGGGTTAGCGGATTAGAGAGAGAGAAGAGAGAGATAAAATTGAGGTAATGTGTTTATTAATATATGTATATATATATAGAGAGAGAGAGAGAGATTGGGGTTTACGGCTCTCTCTCTCTCTCTCTCTCTCTCTCTCTCTCTCTATATATATATATATATATATATATATATATATATAGAGAGAGAGAGAGAGAGAGAGAGATTGAGGGTTATGGTTAGAGAGAGAGAGAGATTGGGGGTTAGGGATGTAGAGAGAGAGAAAGAGAGAGAAGAAGAGTTAAAGAGAAAAATGTTGAAGTGTTATATTACATGGGTTGAAGTGGGTATAATAATTTTATTTTAGTGTTATATAAATTTACAAGGATGTATGTTGAAAGTTGTATGATTTATAAGTATTATGTGTCAAAAGTTAGTGGTTACAAGTTATATGGGTTCGATGAGAGTGGCTAAAGTAGCTAAGGTTTAGAGGAGGTTAAAGTTATAATTACCAAGGGAAGAGATTCTAACTCCTAGGTTGCATGAATAGAGTGTCAACAAAGGGGGGTCCCTCGTTAGACCACTTTAAAAACCTTGTGTATACATGGTCGACCACCCACTTGGGGCGTACTGGGAGGGCTTCTCTGGGAGTTACCTCCCTCCACCTATTACTAGCGCAACGGCGTCCCAGTTCCCAGCTACAACAAAGGCACATGTGTCAAGATACCGAGTTAGGAGATTGTTTCCAGGCAATTTCCCAAAATGGTCCTTTGAAAACACTCTATACAAGACTTTCAATAGAACCCCTATGGTCAACATACTAATGCAAATTATATAGAAAAATCTATACAATTTAATTTTCATAAAAACAAATATTTTATACAATCTTAGTCTAATTTAAATATTTCAATTAAAAATATATATAAAACCATAAAAATAAATTAAAAAACATTTTATCAAAAGTAATCAAGATAACAATTTATAATATAACAAAACTTGAAACTAGGAAGAAACACTAGACTATTAAATGGAACTCTAACTTTTTTCAAGAAAGTGGTAATTATTTTCTTGAACTCTAAACTATTTCAAGAATCTCTTAATTATTAACAAGAACTATTTTAACATGGGAAAAAGCCTAAATTATTAAAAATAGCAGTGACAAAAAAATTTCCAATATCATAATACTAATTACAAAAGAAGTTACATTTTACATCTCATAAAAAAATTCATAAAATTCGTAAACTAAATAATTCTAAAAATTAGAGGTTCCTTCTCGGATAAAATTATAAAATCTAGCAATAAAAGTATGAAAAATAATAAAATTAAAATAAACATTAAATTTATTTATTAGATTAAAATATATAATTCAACAAATTTTTAACTATAAAAATAAATATATATTAAATTAAAAAAACTAATATCTTTAATATAAATAAAATAAATTTACAAATATATAGATATATATAACATTCTAAGTTATATATATATATATATATATATATATAACATTCTAAGTTAGATAGTCATAGAACTTCAATATTTCGGCAGTAGGCAAAGTTGAATTCTGAGATCCATCCAACACGAGGATGATGAGATATAAGAGAATTTACAGGCTTACAGGCTTCCAACAAATGGAATAATTAGAGTCACACGCTAGCACATGAGGGTAAAAATAGAACCACAGTCTAGGCCAAAAGGACTTTAGCGGATACTGCACTTTATCTAAAATATAATTTTATATCTAATAAAATTGTTATAAGTTATTTTAAATTAAAATTAGGATGTTGCAGGTTATCTAAAATATAAGTTTATACCTAATAAAATTATTAAATTATTATAAGTTAAATTAAAATTAAGATATTACAGGTTATCTAAAATTTAACTTTATATTTAATAAAATTGTTATAAATCATTTTAAATTAAAATTAAGATACTGCAAGCAAGGCCAGTTATATTACTTAAAAATAATTAAATTAAAATAACTCAAATAAAATTCAAATTAAGGAACTGAATAAATAACAATTGGAGTTGAACTCTGGCGTTGTTGAAAAAAGAAAACGTAATGCAAATTCAGGAACTGAGTAAAAAATGAGTGCAAAATGAGTGCAAGAAAATGAAATGCACTCCATGCAGAGTTGGCCAAAAAAAAATAGAGAGTTGAGGAAAACATCAGAGCATTGATGAAAGAGAATGAAAACCATTAGAGTGTTATTGAGAAATTGCAAGAAATTTGAGAAGACTCATCCTTCAAGCTTCAATAGACTCATCTTTTTGGCCTATAAAGCCATCACAAAGTTTCCTAACTTATCCTTCAGATATTCAAGCCTTCAATGCAATTCCTTCAAGTGAAGTGAAAATGAATTCATGTTCTTATTTTGTGCATAAGAAATTAATTCTATGCACATAAAATATAATGGTGGCTCAAGCCTTCAACGCCCGTAATTCCTTAAAGTGAAGTGAAAATGAATAAATGTTCTTATTCTGTGCATAAGAAATTAATTCATGCACATAAAATATAATGGCGGCTTGGAAGGAGAATATTACAATGGAAAAATGCAGAAGATGAAGCAAAAAAGATACGCAAGATAAAGATTCATCAATTATCAAAGAAAAAGAATGAAGTTAATACAGGTAAATACCTTGAAATTACAGGAAACTGCCATATATCAATAAGTAAGCCCACCTGGATGATTAGATTCAATGGCCAGAAAGGATATAGATGAACACCCAACTCAAATACTCCGTTATGCAGGTTAATTAAGGGTGGATTATGTAGGTTAGGGAGTCTCGTTTACTTGTTGGTTTGATAGTGCGCCTTAGTCGTTATATATTCAACCTTTACTCCGACCATATTTCCCAAAATGTGATCTAAATCTAAATGAGCAATTGTTTTAGCACTTCTTCTTCATTTGCTGGATTACAACTGATAAGTGACGATGTTGGAAATGGTTCTTGGAATCCTAATTTAATAAATTGGAATGGTACTTATAAAAATTGAAATTTAATGAATATGGCTAGATACCTAGATCCAGTGACACTGTGATGGCATTAACTATTCAGAAAGAAAGCAAGTAGAGACACCATACCTGTAGCTAGGATTCATTCAACAAGGATTTCAAAGACAGAATAGAAAGGCTCGAATCCTATCGAATGCTTGCATTCCATCCAGATCTTCTAATCAATGGGGGTTCGCATCAGAACAAATCAGAAAAAACCTGAAATATTTTTAATAAAATTTAGATTTGACATAAGCATGAAAGCTATCTATGAACTTGAGTTAAATACGAAGAGATAAACAATTTTTAATGAATTTACAGATATGAAGGTTTCAAAAGGATCGAATTTGCCGGATTACAAATAATACTGGAAGATGATCGAAATACCTGAAAAATGAAATTTAATAAATATGGCCGATAACTAGAGCCATTGACACTGTGATGGCATCAACTATTCAGAAAGAAAGCAAGTAGAGCCGCCATACCTGTCGCTAGATTCATTCAAGAAGGATTTAGAATTAGAATAGAAAGGCTCGAATCCTATCGAATGCTTGGCTTCCATCGAGCTCTTCTCACCAAATTTCGTTGGCATCTGAACAGAACAGAGAAAATACTTATAATAAAATTTAAATTTGACATAAACATGAAATCTATGCATGAATTTGAATTAAATAGGAAGAGATAATTTGTTTTTAATGAATTTGCAAAAATAAATCTATGCATGAATTTGAATTAAATAGGAAGAGATAATTTGTTTCAATGAATTTAAAAAAAAAAAAAGTTTCAAAAGGATCGAATTACTTCCAGAATTAGGGTTTCAAAAGGGCTCAAATCATATTGAAGGATCGTCTTCTTTCCTTCGTTGATTTCTTCCAACTAATCGAGATTCACATCTGTACAAGACAAAGGCTATGCATTAGATTTCAGATAAGCCGAAAGAGAAGAAGAAATAACAATAAAACATACCGGTGAGAGAAATGATCATCCTCCTTCCCTTGATGTTGTTTACTCCTGTAGATGATCCACACAGGAATCAATTCGACAACACACTCATAGAGACACCAGACCAGACCATACCATACTCAAGCACACAACCCCATACACACAGCAGACAGAAGATGAGGAAATATTGAAAGAAGTTAAGATTTAAGATACATACATGTTCTCCCACCTCCCTTTAACTGATAATAATTTTATTGCTTTTGCCTCTTCTCTTCGGAAGCATCCATTGGTTACAGATTGGAAAAATTACCTTTTACTCCCTGATGTCTTCGTTGATTCACAACATTTCTGATAGTCAATCTAAGATATTCAAAGCTCAAAGAGACAAAACAGAACTAAACCCTATTTATATCGCATCAGTTACTCCATTTCATACATAAAAGATCATACCCAAAAAGATAATGAGAAAACAAACACAAAATTGTTTTCAGAATTTAAACCAACCTAAAAGGGTTTTATAAACAAGCCAGAGGCAACAAAATTCTGCTTGAAATTTAAAATTTGAGTGCTTAACGCGATTATAAGCCACTTACTATGTTCTAAAACTAATCGATGCTTTCAACACTTCTTCGTTTTCTAGATTTCTGCTCATATGGGATGCTGTTGGAAATGGTTCTTGGAAGATGGTGATGTCATGAGTCCATCTGTTTCAGTGAGTAATTCTTTTATTTGGAGAGAAGGCTGCACCCAATGGTCGAACCGCACGCAATCTCAAGTTGCTGCACAGATCTAAAGTTACATAAGCATGTGAATTATATTCATAAACATAATAAACAAAATAGCCATAAATGAATAGGTATTTTGGGTTAAGAAAATTTGGTCATAAACATAATAAACCGGTTTTGGATCTACCTCTCGCTCTGATGCTCTTCTCTATACTGGATATACTATCCGGATCTACCACTGGCTCTGATGCTCTTCTCTATACTGGATATGCAGATTCTTATATCTCGTAATTTGACTTAAGTGCCCTTGGATAAAAAATAACAAAACCCTATGACGAAAATAACATCTAAGCATGCACAAACTAGGTTTTAAGTTTAGGTTTTCATTACATATAGCCTAATAAAAAGTAACATAACCCTCTTCAAAAAAATAGCAGAAGATTAATAAAAAATAACAAAACCCTCCCTACAAAATACCATTTATTGCCTAAGACACTGTATACATAGGTTCTAATATGACGGTTTTATACTCACATTCATATTTCTTCTCAGACTCCCTGGTAATATGACGGTTCTTCCCTGGTCCGCAAAATTTCTGATAGTGAATCTAAACGCGGATTCAAAAAATGTCTGAACATAAACCCACCAGTTCCTCCATTTCGAACTATGACGAACTTAAAACTCATGCAAACAGCGTGCTGATTAGGTTGAGCCTGAAGATAAAAGAAACCCAGAAAAATAATCAGAAATAAACACAAAAAATTAAAACCAACCCAAAAAGGTTTTAAAGACAAGCCGAATAAGTAATTCGCAACCATATGGGGATATATCTCAGTACCGCCAATTGGGTAATTCACCGAAAGGCTGAAAGTCGAGTTGGTTCTGGTTAGCTCCCATTTATCATCATCGCCGGGTAATATGATCCGTCTGTATTGGAACTCTTGTGAAATCCCTCAATAATTGCATAAATTTGAGAGATCAGATAATAGAAACTGCAGCCATATCATAAACAAGACTAAGTGCCTTGTTCGATTCAGAGTCGAGGAGGGAAGAACCTTGGAAGGGAGAACCTTGTGTTAATTACTGCATGAACAAAACAAACTGCAAGCTCATCGTCCCTTTGATTATGGCTTTTTGGATCAACAATGTCGTTATCATACAACGGATACTCATGTATTTGAAATCTGCAAGCTCATCTTCCCTTTGATTATGGATTTTTATCAAGAATGTCGTTATCAAGAATGTCGTTATCATACAACGGATACTCATGATTTGAAACCTGCAAGCACACAACAAACTCCAAGCGCATCCTCCCTTTGATTATGGCTTTTTTGGATCGAGATGGTGGTTATCATACAGTGGCTACTTGTCCATCAACATCTTTAGCAACTTTAGCAACGGCTACTTGTTCCATCAACATCTTTAGCAACTTGCATAGGAGCAACGTGACAGTTGATGGTGTAGATGTGAAATGGTTTTTTTATCATATCCCGATTTTACTATAATAGTCTGACGTGAACAACATTCCGTTCGCATCTTTTGCAACTTCGGAGGAGTAACGTGATTCAGGGATGCCACGTCCGATTACAAGGGATATTTATCTCCACGGAGTAACGACGAGTGACGAGATATATAAAGTTTTGAATGAAAATAAAGAATGCTATGAATAACTTAGTGAAATTACTCTGTTCACTACTTTATGAATAACTTAGTGACAACTTTGTGAAATTACTAGTTCAGTTATCTTTAGCATTTACGTATTTACGGTTTAAAAGTTTAATTTTAATTTTAGATTAGGTGCCTTAACTTTATTAATAACAAAAGGTTAATAATATTATACATGTTTTTTAATAATTAAAATTCTTAGTTGGTTATATATTTAAAGTATTTATTTGATTTTTTATGATTTTGTTGTGGAGGCAAAACCATTTTTATTTTATTTTTAGGTAAAATATTCCTTGATAAATTATTTTTAGTAAATATTAAAATTTGGTGTGTTTGTATCAATTTATATATGCATTGTGTAATATATTTTTTTGGGTAGTTATTATTAATGAAGATTTGAATATTTAATATAATGTTATATACCTACAATTTAATGTTATAAACCCTATTTGTTATGAGTTTTAAAATTTTGAATTTTAATATAATGTTAAATAAATGTAATTTGTAATGTATTTGGGTTTGATTTTGTGTTTGATTATTTTATATGTTATGGTTAGATTTTTTACTTTTTTATTTATACATTTTTATAGTTTTTTTTCTCTCTCCATGCTTATACAAGCTAAAATATTTTTAGAAACATATCACTACTAAGGCATTTTAGGATTATTTTAAGCAACTAAGTTTTGTCAAACATAATCATAATGATGCAAATGGAGGTAATGATGCAAGCGGAGGTCTAAATACGATGATTATTCAAAGAAGGCTCATATTTTTGAGATAGATAGATACACATATAAAATTAAATAATAAAATTTAAATATTATTTATATATCTTTTTTCTTATTAGAGAAGAATTTTTATGATAAAGAAAGATTATTTTGATGATAAAATGAACTTAATTTAATGTTAAAAGATTTTAGGCTCACTAACATTTATTTTAGCTTTTAGTAGTTAAGTCCCCACAAATAAAGGGTACATACACCAAATTACAGAATTAAAATTCATTTTCTTTGTGAGTAACAGAGAACATTCTATTAAAGATTAAAAGTAATTGTACATATATATACAAATAATTGATTGAAAAGACCCATGGTAACCTTTTTCACCCCTAGACCCAAGAGAGTTACAATCATAAAGGCCCTGAGACCAAACTAGCTTTTCCTTTTCCCCATTCCCATTACAAAATCCACATAACTCATCAAGATCTTTTGAGCAAAAAAAGGTCCATCCAAACAAGAGATGCAAACCAACCACTCGGTCCCCATCCCAAAGGGTGTCACAAACCATCATCCATTGAAGGAAAAAAGAGTTACTACCTTCAAAGGACGGTGAAGCAAATGAATCAGAAGAAAACAAACAACAACAAACCAAAACATGAACATACCCTTACCAAGCTCTCTTTGGCGAAGGCTTATATTCTGCAAGAAGGTTCTCGTCGTTGGCTAGTGGGGTGTGCTCCAAGCTGTCCAACAACGAAGTTCCATCAACCGAGACATACAAAAAGGGGGCTTTCTCCAAGTGCATGACACCTTCCAAAATCTCCATGTTTCTCTACATGTCCGCTCTTAAATTACTCAGGAACTTATGAGCCAGGTCCCCAATGGTTTCACATTCCATCATGGTTTTAGCCAAGATTTTCCTCAGGATCCAGTAAGGGTTCAAACGAGAATCCATGCCTCATTCTTCCACCATCTTCTTGTTCTCATCCTCTTCCATGTTCCCAATAGCCTCATTGATGTGTGTGGGGTCCTCGCCATGAATTTCTGTCTTGAGAGAGGATCCTCATCCTTTATTTCACTTCACTTGTTTCCCCCTCTTCGACTTTGCATGCGTTGATAGAGGTTCATCACCTCCTTATGGTCAAACAAGGCATCGATATTTTGGCACACTCACAGTCGCTCAACCAGAATAGATGTGGTTCAGGGAAATCTCAACATTTATCCCTTCCAGACCTAGATATTCAACATGAATAAATCCCACTTGATGCGAGCTAGAGGGCTAATGCACAATCATGGAATCCTTTAAAGAAACTTTTGATGCCGCATAATACTCGAAAAACCTAGAAACTATGACTTTAGGTGACAATTGGGGGTACTTCCCTAACTTATTTGAAGATGAAGTAAAAAGACAAAAGATAGGTAATTGAATCAACTTTCATAATATATAGCATTTATGCAGACAAAATGTGTGTAAATAATTATAAAATTAGTTTCCGTGAAATTGGGTTTTCAAATTTTCAGCACATCTTAACATATATGTTTGTGCGGGTGCAACAATATATGAGGTAAATGATGTCAATTTGGGATAAAATCTTGCAAACATATAAAGGAAATATGGGCCTAGTGCGACACTATTTAATTAGAATTTTTCATGAATTTTTTTATTATTATTATTAAATATTGAAGTCACAAAAACTTGAAATGAAAATGTTATGTGCGGGTGCAACACTTTAGGGGAAAAAATTAATGAAATCCTTGATTTCTATATATAAGATCGTAGAGCTTGATATCGTCTAGTGCACCATATAGTTTTCTTGGGAAATGGTGATGGAAATCAAAAGTTATATAAAAAACAATCAATGTATCTATTTTTTAAAACTGACGTGTGTCATTTAGAAAAGTAATTATATATAGATAAAACATAGTTTTGAAGGAAAAAATTACATATTCAGAATCGTAAGATCATACTCTACAATATTCTAACTTTTCATAAAAAAATATTGTGTCTGTCATAGCAAAACATGCCATCTAAACTGAGCATATTGATAGAGTTCTAAAAGACAAGAAATAGCCCTGGTTTATTTGTCCTAGCCAATAGGTTCGGTAGTCTGAAGCTAGTTCCGAGCATAATGCCAAACCTTATTCCCGCTGATTTTTTTAATTTTAAAAAAATGCATATGCCCTATGATGCATATGTGCTATAACGCATATGCATTATAGCTTATTCATATTGCATATGTGATATAGTGCATATGCAATATGAATAAGCTATAATATGCGTTATAACGCATATTCATTTTGGCTTAACTAATTTGGCACGAGAGTAAAAAAGAGTAATGACAACCTTATGCCATTATAATACCATTTAGACAACACTATGATGGACACAAATACTAGAGAAAGAAAAGAAACATTAAGAAATAAGGATTTAAATCTAAATGTATGTACACAGACATTTCAGAGAAATAAAAATTAGGAAATAGGGTTTTAACCTTCAACGTATGTACATAGGCATTCCAATGCTGCCAGATTTTTTAAGGGGTCTTGGACTTTACGCTCATGACAATAATATTAAATTGCCTCTAGCTTAGGAATTACCAGAATTGAACGCTGGACTTCACATTGACATGGCTACCAAAATCTATGAGAAATTAAGAGATTTAAAAGAAAAAATATAATATCATTCTTGATACAGAAAATTTTGATACAACATGATAGGGGAAAGAAAACAAAAGAATACAATAAGAATTTGGATGCTGACAGAGTCAAATAAGTATAAAGTGCGAAATACCAAAGCAAAACTGAGAAAGAAATATATATCCTAGGAGTATTGTGTAAAGAAAACACAAAAATACAATGAGAATTAGAATGGTCTATATCTACCAGAATTGAATAAATATAAAATGTGGAATATCAAAACCAAACTGAGAAATAAACATACATCCTTGGACAATTGATTAAATAAATAGAACAAATGCAGAAACTTGGATTTATACCACTGTGTTTAAGCACCAAAAAAAAAGAAGTCATAAATACTTGTAAATAAGGGCGGTAAATGAAGTCATGGGCTATGCATCCAAGAAAACAATAATTTCTCTCGTCCTTCGATCTATTCAACTTCAAGGGCAAATTTGCAACATTCACTGAGAGATTGAAGATTGATTTTTGTCAGCACTCAAAGGACGTTATAAAGCCGTGAGAATGCTTGTTTGGTAGATCTTTTGGATGTAAAAAAGCAAAAACAACTATCGATGGATCAACGTACGCTCTCACTGCAAACCGCTAGTGATGATTCATCGATAGGCGATAGGTGACTTTAATCAACATTGTTATAGTTATCGTGTTATTTTAATCGCTATCGTGTTCTTTTAATCCTTGATTAAGGATGTCTGGTTCTTTTAATATTTGATTAAGGATGGATGGCCAAAATTCAATCAAATGGCATATATATCTTAACAAGATTTATCATCCACCATGTATAGAGCCAAAGTTTCAAACAATTCAAGATTTTACTCAACATTGTCATTGCGTTGTTGCCTTCTTTTAATCCTTGATTAAGGATGGATGGCTAAAATCCAACCAAATAACATATACATTAGGGTTGATGCACAATCATGGAATCATTTAAAGACACTTTAGATGCCACATAATACTGGAAAAACCTGGAAACTCTGACTTTAGGTGACAATTAAGGGTACTTCCCTAACTTATTTGAAGATGGAGTCAAAATACAAAATATAGGTAATTGAATCACCTTTCATAATATATAGCATTTATGTGGACAAAATGTGTGTAAATGATTATAAAATTAGTTTCCGTGAAATTGGGTTTTCAAATTTTCAACACATCTTAACATATATGTTTGTGCGGGTGCAATAATATATGAGGTAAGGGTGTGTGCAAGAAATTGAGGGACATTTTACATGCAATTTTACTTTTTAGGAACAGGCTCACGTTACATAGAAAAAGAACGCGCTCCTCTTCCATAGCACTTGGAATAGTAAATCCGAGCCTGACATATCAGCAGACATGTAGGCTAGGTAACAATAACGCGCACGCGTTATAGAACTCCAAAACGCGTACGCATTTTGTAACTCTATAACGCGTGCGCGTTTTGTAAATCTAAAAACAAATAAAAAACACACAGTCCCTACCCGAGTGTCATTTTCACCAAACAGGATCGCGAAGACGACGGTGTGCCCATGCCCTAGGAGCTTGGAAGAGTTCCCATTCCTTGATTTGAAGACAAATCCTCTAGTGAATCGTCATATTAACAGGTAATTCATTCACCCATAGCTTTTTTTTTCAATTAGATACTTAAACTACCATTTTTTATTTGTAAATGCAATAAAAACCATAAAAAAATAAACAACCATCTCATAGCCAAAACACCAACCAACCAAAGATGATGATATGCCAATGCCTTTCCCAAGACTAAACACATACAATTGATCACATACAATTGACACAAATGTTTCTAT
>LPNX010160826.1:296697-321982 GCA_001517045.1 Pseudotsuga menziesii | reverse complement strand
TATTAAATATTAGCCATAGTTTCCCTTGATCCTTCCCCACCCCTTCTAAAACATTAACCAAAGTCTTTCCTACCCCCTCTGAATTATTAAAAAATATTTTGTATGTTTTCAATAATGTGTGCGCGTTTGGGTTCACTATAACGCTAGCACGTTTTTGTTCACTATAACACGAGCGCGTTTCAAAATTCTATGAGCGGGAATATTTTTTTGAATTCAAATAAAACGCGCCATGTTTTTTAGAGTCAAAACCAATCGGAATCACTTGGTCACATGTCAACCTTAATCCTATGTGTATGGTTTGGTGTTTGCTTCGGTAATACCAAACCTGTGCTATGGTAATCATGAACCAAAGCTAATTGGGTGTTTCTTCCAGTTTCTGAAGAAACCTGTGTTTAACCACTCTTTACAGTATGCTACACACAATCATTTTTGACGAAATCTTAAACACAATAATGGTTTTTTTAACAGATTCCAAATATGTAACTTTTATTTAAAATTATTAATTTTTCATATTTTTCTTCAAATTCTTTTCTCTCCTACCTCCTTAACTCGTGAAACACACTGTTAGTGTTTCTTCTATAACTTTTTCAATTCTTGATCACTTCAAACAAAAATTGTATGGTGCACAAGTAGACACTAACCTCTACGTTCTATCAAAACCCCATTTCATGATTTTTGCATTAAGACCTTCAAAGGCTGCACCCACAAAACACGTACCATTTTCGAGGTTTTCTCACTTAGACAATTATAAAAATATTATAAAATTACTAATTTAATTTTCGAAAAATAATGCTGCACTAGTGCTATGGGTTCTCTACATGGATGTCAATTTTTGTAGCTTGATTCGATCATTTAGGCCCTCAAAGGCTGCACCCACAAAAACATATACCTTATAATTTCCCTGAAAAATAAAAATTGCCTGTTAGAAAAAATGAAATTTGACATAGCTATGCAAATTTTCGATACATAACAGTTATATATTCAGAAAGGTGATTCAATTTCCTACATTTCATGTTTTTTACTCAATGCAAGATATTTTGCATAAGTATCTCAAAAAATCCAAGTAAGTTGAGGGATGCCTGATTTTTCAGGTTTCTATTGCATCTAACGCGCCAAAAAGGTCCCTCATCTTCTTGCACAGGCCCGTAAATGATGTCAATTTGGGATAAAATCTTGCAGACATATAAAGGACATATGGTCCTAGTGCATCATTATCATCACCATCATTGTTGATCATCATCGTCATCGCGATCATCATCATCATCATCACCATCATCATCATCATCATCATAGTCATCATCTTCATCATAATCATTGTCATCATCCTCCTCCTCATCATCATCATTGTTCATCATCACCATTCCATTGCAAATGCTTGAAAATAAAATCAAATCAAAGTTTCAACTAAACCTATCATCATTATTCCTCATCATCATCGTCATCATCCTCATCATCATCATCATCACCACCCTCATCCTCATCATCATCATCATCATCATCATCATCCTCATCCTCATCATCATCATCATAGTCATCATCCTCCTCATCATCATCATCACCATCATTGTTCATCATCATCATCATCATCCTCATCATCATCATCATCATCATCATCATCATCATCATCACCCTCATCCTCATCCTCATCATCATCATTAGTGTTCATCGTGACCGTCATCATCATCATCATCATCGCCATCATCGTCACCATCATCATCATCATCAACATCCTCCTCATCATCATCATCACCATCATCATCCTCATCATTATCATCATCATCATCATCATCACCCTCATCCTCATCATCATCATCATCATCATAGTCATCATCCTCCTTGTCATCACCATCATTGTTCATCATCATCGTCATCGTCATCATCATCGTCGTCGTCGTCATCGTCATCATCATCATCACCACCCTCATCCTCATCCTCCTCATCATCATCATCATCATCATCACCCTCATCCTCCTCATTATCATCATAGTCATCATCCTCCTCCTCATCATCATCATAGTCATCCTCCTCCTCCTCCTCCTCCTCCTCATCATCATCCTCATCCTCATCATCATATTCATCATCCTCATCCTCATCATCATCATCGTCATCATCATCACCATCATCATCCTCATCATCATCATGGTCATCATCATCAATATCATCATCAATATCATCATCATCATCACCCTCATCATTGTCATCATCGTCATAGTCATCATCCTCCTCCTCCTCATCATCACCATCATTGTTCATCATCATCGTCATCGTCATCATCATCATCATCACCACCACCCTCATCCTCATCATCATCATCATAGTCATCATCCTCCTCCTCATCATCATCACCATCATTGTTCATCATCATTGTCATCATCATCATCATCATCATCATCATCCTCATCCTCATCCTCATCCTCATCATCATCATCATCACCCTCATCCTCATCATCATCATCATCATTGTTCATCGTCATCATCATAATCATCATCATCGTCATCGTCATCATCATCATCATCATCACCATCCTCATCATCGGCATTATCATCATCATCATCACCATCATCATCCTCATTCTCATCATCATCGTCATCATCATCATCACCCTCATCCTCATCATCATCACCCTCATCCTCATCATCATCATCATAGCCATCATCCTCATCATCATCACCATCATTGTTCATCATCATTATCATCATCATCATCATCCTCCTCCTCCTCCTCATCATCATCATCATCACCACCCTCATCCTCATCATCATCTTCATTGTCATCATCATCATCATCATCACCCTCATCCTCATCATCATCATCATAGTCATCATCCTCCTCCTCCTCCTCATCATCACCATCATTGTTCATCATCATCGTCATCATCCTCATCCTCATCCTCATCCTCATCATCATCATCATAGTCATCATCATCCTCCTCCTCCTCCTCATCATCATCCTCATCCTCGTCATCATAGTCATCATCCTCATCATCATCATCATCATCATCATCATTATAATCACCATCATAGTCATCATCATCCTCATAATCATTGTCGTCATAGTCATACTATTTGTTATAGAAGTTCAACATATTTCAGTCCAAGTTTGATATGCATTTGATATTTAATATTTTAATATTTGATAAGCATCTAGATCAGTCAAGTTGCATATTCAATGAGCACTAAATCCCATATGCACTAAATCGCATATGCGATATATCCCACATGCACTAAATCGCATATGTGTTTTGGAGATCATGTAAAGAACTTGCCCGTTAATTAAAAAGCATTGTATCAATATCGCATATGCAATAAATCAAAGGTGCGTTATATCGCATATGCGATATGTGTTATATAAAAATTGTTGGGTTGTGTGCTATGGGCTAGGTTTACTATAGCAAAAGACATAATTCGTCTAAAGCCGCACACATAGAACTGTTCAACGTGCAATTTAATCATTACTTACATAATCCATAGTTTTGTACAGGTTTGGGTGGATTTCAATGGGAAATATACATAATAGAGGTTGAAAGTTAGCGAGGAGGGTGCTTACACCAGAAGAAGATGAAAATAAAAAAGAAAAAAAGAGGGAAGATTCAAGAAATCATCGGCATTCATTATATGAGCAAATAGTTCCCATTCCCCCTCAACAGATACCTAACATAGAGGCTAAGGAATATAATGCAACATTAAAGGAAGTTGGTTATACGGAAGTTGATATTATTGATCCATTAGTAAACGGACAATCTTGTGAAGAGTTCAATAATTATGTTACTCCCGATGCAAATGTGACTCAGCAAAAACCATGGCTGGTGGTTCAATCTCATAATCGAAGTTGTCAGCCTGTAGTGGATGTAAACATCACTGCAACATTTCAAACAACAAGAAATTTTGCATCAAAATGAAAGAGAACTCCTAAACGCATACAAGTGGATGAGAGCGAATTGACTTCCATGGAAGGTAAAGTGGATAAACGCACTATCCTTCGTCATTGTTCTCAAATAATGAAACAATATTTTAATAACAAATCCGAAGCCGGTAAATGCCAATTGTTTTTAGCTTTGCTTAAATTTAGAAATATGGCAACTGTTAGAAGAAATTTAGGCATAATAACAATGAAGAATATCGAATCAAATAATCACATTGTTAAATTTCTTGCTGCTACATTCACATCGATTGGTAAAAAAACTCGTTCACAAGACTGTAATGTGGCTCGTCGTGTATTGGCTGAATCAATTGTATGTAGATCCACAAGACAACGTCGTTTACTTAAATGCACATCACAAATTGTGCCCTTACATCCAAAGACATTTAAAAAATATTCAGTAAGAAGAGACAACCTTGATGTAGAGGGACAAATGGAAACATTATGGGCATTTAGCAGTAGGTTTCCCTGCAAAGACATGAAGTTAGTCGAAGCAATGAAGGGCCTAGTGCACACGTTTTGGCATGATAACACAAGGCCTTATTCTAACATGAAGGATGTGTTAAAACATTGTAGGGGTTATAGAAACAATGAACCTCATCGTAAACATTATCTTGACATGAAACAAACTCAACTATTCGAGATGTTTAAAGTTTCCCACGTAGAGCTAAGGCTCGGGAAAAGATCTTTTGAAAAATGAAAGCCTTGGTATGTTAGAATCAATACCATCCGAAACACTTGTTGTTGTAGATACCACATATAGTTTGACCTATATTACCGTACATTTGCACATATACATAGTTTTTTGCATCCTAACCATGTGCAAGAATGCTCAAGTACGGTACCGCCAATGTCATCCAGAGATTTCATCCATAGCATAATGTGTCCGAGGCAAGATGGGCAGACACATTACTTAAAACAATGTGTAGACAGTTCTTGCAACAATTGTGATGGGCTATCATTATGGTCTAATTGCATCCATGAAAGTGAAGATCAAGCATTCAAGAATGCAATTGTCGAGAAGTAGAAATATCAGTATGAGACATAGCAGCTACATGATGGGAAAGAAAGAAGGAAGATTAAATTGGTGACTTCACAAGTAAATTGTTGAATATTGACATATTAATATTCATAGGACCTACCTTGGATGAAACCATGGATCATTCATGAACATCACCGCTTCACCATACCTTATGTCATTGACAGTCGTGCGTCTCTGACATTTTACAGATTCGTCTTAAATACGACTCTGTCTTGTAAATAAGGCTCGCAGTGCAATCCAGTGGTATATTGTGGTGGAAAGAAGTAAAAGACGAGTGGTCACTGGGGCATTTGCAAGCCCACTAGAAAGGAAAGCAGAAAACGATTGACAGTAGCAACTTGTGCTTATGCAAGCCAGCTGTTTTGCATTAGTGGTACTACGAAAGGAAAAGCTGAGTGGAATACATCTACTGACGGACAGAGGTGAAGCAAGTGGACATCTACGTGAGAGTGAGGTAAAAATCAGTCCAATCAATTAATGTAGGCAGTGCAATCCAGCGGTATATTGTGGTGGAAAGAAGTAAAAGACGAGTGGTCACTAGGGCATTTGCAAGCCCACTGGGAAGGAAAGAAGAAAACAATTGATAGTAGCAACTTGTGGGCGTATGCAAGCCAGCTATTTTGCATTAGTGGTACTGCGAAAGGAAAAACTGAGTGGAATACATCTACTGACGAACAGAGGTGAAGCAAGTGGACATCTACCTGAGAGTGAGGTAAAGAAGAAAAAAACAGTCCGACATAATAGAGTACCAACAATTGTCTTATCAATTCTTATATGTAGGCACCCCAACCCAACTGGTGGGTGGAACCAATCCGATGCTATGGTCATGGAATAATGAAAATAATTGGTTGTTTGTAATATTTAGGTCTTTGATGTCTTTATAGCTCAAACCATCGGATTAGTATTGCCTCCTAGATTCTTTGTACGAGCTAATGTTGTACATGGCTCCTTGGGCATTGGCAATTGTGTTTGTTATTGTGTCCAATTCATCGGCTAAAGATTGTCTCAAATGATCCCCCCCTCTAATAGATGAGATAAAGCACCTTAATGACGCCAAACACGCCAGAATCTATGAGTTTCAATCTTCTTCCCCTTCCGGGTTTGGGTTTGGGTTAGGTTCTAGGTTATTAGTGGGTTCATTTTCCACATTATCTTGCTCATTTCTGTTATCTGTTAAGAAGTAAACAAAAAAATACAAATTGTTTTAATTTATCATTCTTTGATTTAATTCAATTTTTTTTATTAAATTTGTTTTAAACAATTATAAAAACTATGAAATTAACAAAAACAATAAAGAATTGAAAACAATTTGTAAGGGATATGAGTAGTTACCTGCCATTGGAGCCAAGCCACCTCCAAATTGACCTCCAAATGGTGAAACACAAATCGCCTGTACGGTTTATCGCCTATGCATTTTATCGCTCTCCCCAAACGTACCTGTACAAATGAGAAATGAGGTCCGTAGCCTCTATTTTTTGTTTTTTTTTTGTTTTCCATATCACACTTGCAATATATATCCACTTATGAGTATTTAACTTTTACAGAATGCATATGCGATACTTCCTTACTAACCTTAACCTTGTGTTTGGGCTCGGGTTATTTCGAATGTACCATCAATAACACATATGCGTTCTCGATTTACACTTCGAAAGTGCATTTCCGATTTCTTAAGTGGCACTAAAAAGTGGAACAAACTTCATGTGAGCACCCTAGACTCATCCTGTACCATTCCTCCATCATATTTGTGATCAATAGTTGTCTACTCCTCCTCCCGTCATGTCTATTTGATACCATCAACCACACCATACTACCTTGAGACCACACAATTGACTGCACAATCAAACACTAGTTGGTTCCACAATCTCAGTCATTTAATTTATTGATTCACCCACTGTATATCCTTCACACGCCTCCATGGCATTCAAAGCCTATCGTGTGTCTCTTTTTTTACCTGCATCCCGAAAAAATTCCAAAAGTCATGAAAATTGAATAAAATTAGAAAACATGTTATTAAATGTTGGATAGATTCATATTATATAAAATATCAAATTCAATTCTTTTTTTAAATTCAATTTAGATTTCATAAGACTTTATGAAAATAAATTCTTTTTAATTTTTTAAATTTATTAACCAATATTAATAAAACATATTATTTATTTAAACAAATTTATGAAAATATATTATTTACATATATAGAAAAACATGGTTGCCATGTTTAAAAAAAATGTGTAAAATATTTTTACTAATAGTTAAAAAAATATTTATATTTCAACTTACATGCTTAAAATAAGAGTGGTTCCTATATGTTTAAGGTGATACATATAGCTGTCTAAGTATACATGAAAGCTGGTAGATTAATATTCTATACGTACTAGTATATATATTAGTATACATGTAGGTTAGCATATATATTACTAGGTATACTATGTGAACATGCATGTATATCTATATTTTTTTCTAAGTAGCCGTAAAATATATTAAAATATGAAAAATAGTACAAACCAATTTTTCATGAAATTTCCCTTGAGGTGGGAACTCAAGTTTCTACTGTCAAAAGTTAACAAAGTTGTATAAAAAACTAACAAGCTAACCGAAAAAGAAACAAATTTAGAAGGGAAATGAAGATCATAGTCCTTACGACTTTCTACAAGGTTCCTCGACAATAGGGAACGACCTTAAGTAGTCATATTCATCCCCCGAGAGAGCGGGTTCAAGGTCCTAGTGCAGCTTCATGGTGGGAGGAGGAACCGACATTTGTTACTGCTGGTTCTAAGTCTGAATTCCCATTTCACTTTTTCCCCCCTATGCTTCGACCTCGGTAGAAGCTTTAACTACACATCTGGTGTGTTGAATGTCCCTTGCAAGGTCCTATTGGTTCAGGATTGGTGTAGTCAAGGAAGTTTCATGAGCGGTCGAGTTGTTTGAGTCACTAGAGGTCGATGGAGAGGGAGCATGGTCACGTTCCCAGAGTAATTATGCGACCGCATTCCTCATTCTCCAAAAAGGGGAGATTCGTTGTCGTAGGGGTTGCATGGAGTAGTGGGGAGCCATAGCTTTTACTTTCCAATGATCCACTGCCCTGCGCACGCTGTGGGGAATGTGGGTACCATATCCCACAGAGATTGAATGCCGTAATTTTCTCTGCTTCTGGATCCCTTGGAGCTTCTACCTTTGCGAGGAGTGGCCCTGAGTCTGGTCAACATAGTCAGTGAGTGGTTGGAAGGCTAGATAACATTGGATCAACCAACAAAATGGTTGATGTTCCTGCTCCCTAGAATTTATTTAGGGTTGGAGGGCCAAACAACACTGGAGTGACAAAAAAAATGTCCAGAAATAGTTTTCTACTCTAGAAAATTCTATGCAAAGCCATCAAGCATGGTGACTAACAAGCCAATATTAATGACAAAAACATTTAAATTTCCTTACTACGTGGAGGTATCCACCTAAGCCGAGGTATGTGTGAAGTGACCCAAAGTACAGAGGAAGGTTTTGTGCAGGATGGAATGATTTTTCGAAGGGATTTGTGCATGGTTATAAGGGATATGATTACCATTAAGGTTGGTGGCCATTAAAACTGTATCGTGACTGCGTCCACATTACATCATCTCAGGGCACCCACATCTGGGGTGGTCATATCCTTAGCCAAGATGTTTTGATAATCCGACCAAATATCAAGGGACGTAGCATAATGGATATCAATATCATAGATATGGGATTGTGATAGAACCCCCTCTTTCTCTATTCTGTCTTATAGACTATTGGGTTTGTGCCTCACATGTTTAAATATGATCGAAGCTACATTCTTGAGTTCCTTGTTGAGATTTGGAGGAGGAGATCTAGTCTCCATCCTGGAGACAATTTGAATGCAGGAGTACCATTTTGAATTCTGGTGGTGAGAGAAATGATAATCTTTGAATATCCTTCCATGATTAAAGGGAAAAGATTACAACATTTGGAAATATGTATCCCTGAGATTCAAGCCATTGTCTTAGCAGTGTTGTTGCTTTTGAATCTCATAGATCCATAAAAAATTCTCTTCATCCGGCCCCTCGGATCTCAGAAAAATATTCCAAACCTAGCTAGGTCGGGATTGTTCTTGGAGATCTCATCAAAATTCCATTTAGAGAAGTCTGTCGAGGGTGGGATCCAAGCATCAGGGCTACAGGAGGGTAGGCGAATATGAAGAGGCTTGGTCTTTAGAAGGTTTTGATTGCAGTCCCAGTCTTTCAGAATGGTGGCTTCAGTAGTGTCAAAAATAAAATCATGATTTGTATAGGGATGGAGTGGGAAGGTTTCTAGAAGATGTTGTTAGAAGGTCTTCTAGATCAAATTAGGTGGGAGGGAGTGGTTGTTGAAATGCAGCTATTTCTTTCTCTTCGTATTTCCCAGATAAGAAAGACAGGGATGAGCTTCAAGATAAGGTTAAGGGTGGGGTTTTGAAAAGAGTGATTAGTCCAACTGTCTAGGGTATTGACTATATTTCCTCCGATTCTCTACGATCTGTGACACAAAATTGAAACTTTGTCTCCTAATAAGATGGCCAAAGGACAAATATAAAAATGTGGTGTATAGTTTCCTCTTACTTGTAACACATGAGACTTTGGGATGGTCCTTTAAAACCTGTTTTCATGATATTGTCCCACGTTAGGGTTTTCTTATGTCTTAATATCCATAAGAAGGTGTGGATCTTCGTCCTGGTTTTGAGGCTCCAGATTTTGTTCCAATTGGGATCTTGTAGATTATCACCATTGTGAACTAAGAGGTGATAAGCTTTCTTCGTGGTATACGTTCCTTTGGGTTCATTCCCCCATCTGAGAATGCCAGTACCAATAGAATACATGATTTTGTGATGCTATAGTTCCTCCATGATCAAGCTAATGTTGTCCATATCAATTTGTTAGAATAATCGAAACCCACTCCCATACTTAGGAAATAAAAATTAATCATTATGGTTAAATTCCTAGGTCCTACACTAGCTAGTTGGCATCCACTTTCTTCCTTGTGGTCAAACATTCATAAACTGCCTCCAGGAGTGCTTTGGAGAGATTCGACATAAGATTCTTACAATCCATCAGACTTCTCACTTTAATAAGTGTGCATTCCTTCCTTATCCATAGTTTCCATCTTTTTCAACAACTTTAAGGAAAAAAGTAAAATCTAATTTAAGGCAACTGCCTTGTTTTTGACACAACTCACCCTTATTTTTTTTCTCTCCTAAAAAGCATGAATTTTTCAATTTCCTTCACTTATCAGTTGATACAACTCATTCATCATATTTGAGACCTTCTTGACAGATCAGGAAAGTGTTTTATGCACCTATGGTGGATTTTGACTAGTTTACTAAGCCTTCTTTTGTGTTGGTTCGAATAGAATATTTATGCATTTGAATATATAATGTAATTATATATTTGGACAAACTATTTTGTCATAAGGCTGGCTGGTGTAAAAATTTTCAATAGAATTTTATGTTATGCACCATTTTTCAGTATCCATTTTTAGTGAATCTATGCATGTTTTACAAGCAATTTTGTGAGTTCAATTGAGATAAGCTTGGGATTAATTTCCACATGGTATAATATCCTTGGTAGATTTATTTTTCTCCTCTTCTATTTCTTTTGTAGGATTGACATCACTTACTGGGACCTCATTCTGTCTTTTCAAGGGCGCAGTTGTTGAAGAATGGATCAATCTCACCATATCATCTTGAGTCCATTCAACCACTTCAAATGGAAAGAAAATATGGAGATTCTGGTGAGGAGTAAAGGCCTCTACATATTTACCATGGAAACTGAGGCTGAGCCTAATGTAGCAACATACAATATTAAATGGCATAATATGAGAGATGAGGTGTATGGTCTCTTTTGTCTCAGCATTTATAGAGACCCTCTTTTTGACCTCAATGGATTGGCATCACCAAATGAAGTATGGGAGAAGATTCAAACTTTATTTAGTAAGACATATGAAATGATCAGACATCAACTAGAGAATGAGCTGATTTCACTAAGTCCAAGCAGCTTCAAATCCTTACAAGTGTACTTCTCCAAGTTCAAACCACTACTTTTGTAGTTGAAACAATGTGATATCAATAAGAAATATGAACAACTAGTTTTGGCCATACTTTCAAAGCTTTCCCCTTACTACTCAATATTTTTTTAGACCTTCCATGCCACAAAGATGAAAACTCAAACCTAGAATATGCCTTCACTAAAAGATTTCATGGAATCCTTGACCCAGGAGAAAGAGAAGTTGGTAATAATGGGCACCATCAAACCTTCCAAAAATTAAGCTTTGGTTGTTGGATATTCAAAGGTGGATTCCAAAGGAAAGAATAAGGCTAAGAAGCCTCCTAATAAAAAGGGAGACAAGTCCAAGTCTCATGAGAAGTCCTCAAACTTCAAGAAGAAGAGTTCCTGGAAGAAGAAAGTTAAAGGTGAAATGAGAAAGTGTGCAATTGTGGCAAGGGATTTAATCTTGAGAGCTCTTCCATGAAGAAAAAAACTGATATGTTGAATGAAATCTTGGAGAAGAAAAACAACTCTCTTCCTGAAGACACAAAGAAAAAGGAAGTATGATCTAGTTTTGAAGACAAGGGGAGATTCATTCCCTGGTTGCAAGCACTGTAAGATCTCCTTCCTTTATCATTGATTCTGGAGCTTCAAGGAACATGGTTTTGACAAGGGAGGCCTTCTACTCTATTGATGATTTGAATGGCCCAAATATTTTATTGGGAGATAATTCTGAAATTGAAAAAGTAAGGGAAAGGGTATAATAGATGTTGACCATGGTTCCTTCAATAATGTTTTTTATGTCTCAGGTCTTGCTGTTAATATTTTGTCATTATATTAGATGACCCATACTGGGTCTCCTAAGAAGGTAGTATTTACTCCCAATGATGTTGAAATCTCTAATATTTTGAATGGTAGAGTCATTGCTAAAGGTTTTGTGGATCACAGTTAGAAAGTGTACAAGTTCTCACACTTCATGACCTTCTCAAACTCCTCTACTCTCCTCACTCATGCTAATGAAACGAAAAAGATTTGGAATGATAGGTTTGGCAATCTAAATTAAAAATACCTTAAATATTTGTGTGAAAATACATGGTCATAGGGCTACCAAATATTAAGTTTTCCAAAGGATTATGTCAAGGTTGCATCCTAGGAAAACACCCATAGCATAAGTATGAGAGAGTCAGTAATGAGAGAACCTAGACACCTCTTGAGCTAGTCCATAGTGACATTTTTGGTCCTTTTCCTCATATTTTAATGATTCAATCCAATTATGTCCTAACCTTCATAGATGACTTTTCCATATACTATTGGGTTTACTTCCTTAAGCATAAGTCTGAATTTTTTTACCTCTTCAAGGTTTTTAAAGCCTTGGTTGAGAACCAGTCTGGAAGAAAGCTCAAGATCGTCAAATTTGATAATGGTGGTGAGTATGTCAAGTATGAGTTCATTCAATATTATGAATATGGAGGTATCCCGATGGAGCACTTTGTTCCCTACACACCTCAGCAAAATGGTGTTGGTGAGAGGAATAATAGATCTCTCAAGGAGATGACTACTTGCATGATGGCGTCTAAGAATTTTCCACCAAAGTTTTGGGATGAAGCTATAAAATTTGCATCCTAAATCCATAATAGGGTTCCTCACAAGTATCTTGAAGGAATCACTCCTTTCAAATCTTGGAGTGGACACAAGCCTGATGTGTCTCATTTTAGGATTTTGGCTCTAAGGCTTGGGCTAGAATTCCAACAGAAAATAGGAAGGCTTTGGAACCCCAAATTCAAGAGTTCCTTTTTGTTGGGTATTCTGAATATTCCAAAGGGTATAATCTAATCAACATGAGCACTCAAATATCCTTTATTGAAAGGATTGTTATGTTTGAAGAGGATCCTATGCCAACAATAGAAATTGGAGAGTCCTCTTCACCACCACCACCTCTAAATTTAAGTGAAGAGGCTGATAAATTTTATGATTCTGATATCTCTTATAATTATTATTTAATTTCAGATCCTAACACACCTACAAGGACAAAGTGAGAATCAAACACCATTCATGGATTTGGAGAAATAGCTGGGAATCCTAGTGATCCTAGAAGAAATAGATGTCAATTCGAGAGTGCCCTTTCTGTCAAGGACCCATTATTTGTTGAGAAGTGTTATCTAATAGTTGAATCAGACCCATAAACATATGAAGAATAATTGAAATATACAATATGGAAAACATCCATGAAGGAGGAATACCATCTGCTCCAGAAGAATGAGACATGGGAACTAGTCAATCTCCCACCAAGGAGAAATATAGTCAAGTGAAAATGGGTATTAAAGACAAAGTTTGTTGCTGATGGATATCCTATGAAGTATAAGGAAATTTTAGTGGCCAATTTATTCTCCCAATTCATAGGTATTTACTACGATGAGACCTTTGTACCAGTGGAAAAGATGGATTCCATATGGCTAGTTTTGGCCATTGCAGCTTCTAAGCAATGGGAGGTGCATCACATGGATGTGAAAAGTTCCTGTATACATGGATATATAAAAGAAGAGATATATATGCAGAAACCATAAGGATTTTTTACTAATACATCTCTTGTTTGGAGGTTGAATAAATCACTATATGGGCTAAAACAAGCTCCTAGAGCTTGGTATGCCAAGATTGATGGCTTTCTGCTATCATAGAATTATAGTAGATGCAAGTCTAATCCAAATTTATATTTGAATATGATTCATGGTTCAATTATAATTATTTTTTTGTATGTGTATGAAATTCTGATCAAAGGAAGTTCCATGAAATAAATTTCCTCCTTGAAGGGTGCAATGAACCATGCTTTCTCCATGACTGATTTGGGATTGTTGAGCCAATTTTTTGGGCTCGAGATTTCTTAGTCACATCCTAGAATTAAGGTAAACCATTCCAAGTATGATTCATACCTACTAAAAAATTCAAACATGAATGATTTCAAGCCAATCAAGACTCCTTTCCTTTCAGGAGTTAAGCTTGAAGAAGCGCAGTCCACTCCATTGGAAAACAACACACTGTATAGGAAATTGGATGGATGTCTTCTTTATTTGACTCATACTCGACCTGATATATCTTGTGCAGTGAGCATGGCATGAAGACACATGGATCATCCTCATTACATACATTGGATGGATGCAAAACAAATCTTACACTTTGTGGAGGGAACAAGGACACATGGAATTCACGATGTTCCAAAATCTGACATAGAGTTAATTGGTTTTACTGATTCTGATTGGGAAGGTTATAACAATGATAGAAAATAAAATATTGGATTTTTTTTTATTCTTGCAGATGGTCCAATCAGTTGGTCAAGTAAAAATAAAATTTCCATTGCACTTATATCTATAAAGGCAGAACACAAAGGAGTTGTGAATGCATATACTCAATGTTTTTGGTTGCAAGGTATACTTAGAGAGTTTTAGATGAATTTGAGACTTCTACAGTAATATATTGTGACAACCAATGTAACATTCAAATATCAATTGATTCAGTACTGAGGCAGAGAACCAAACACATAGATATCCATATGCACTACATCGGAGAGCTTGTGCATGATGGGATCATTTCTCTGCATTATTGCACATCATCTGATCAAGTTGCAGACATCTTCACCAAGGTGTTCTCTAAGAATATTTTCAAAAATATCAAATCACTAATGGGGATATATTTTCATTTGGTGAATAATGATTAAAGACAATAGTTCATACAATTTTGTTGGTGTCCATGTTTAAGGGAGGATTTTTCCCTTTGTGGTTTTGCCTCTTTCCTTGTTTTGTATGGACAAGCAGTATGTAAAGGGTGACTAAGCCTTGTTGCTAGTCCATGTATCTATGATACATTTATTATATTTTTCATAAGTTAGGATTAATAGGGGGTGTTATAATAATCAAAACCCATTCCCATACTTAGGAAATAAAATTTATTCATTTTGGTTAAATTCCTAGGTCCTACACTAGCTAGTTGGCATCCACCTGCTTCCTTGTGGTCAAACTTGCCTAAATTCCTGATAATATTCTGACAACCCATCATACTATATATCTTATTAAGTGCACATTCCTTACTTATCCATAGTTTTATTCTTTTTCAACATCTTTTAAGGAAAAAGGTGAAAGCTAGTCTAAGGAAACTTCCTTGTTTTTAACACAACTCACCCTCCTTATTTTTCTCTCCTAAAACAATAAGTTTGTCCACTTTCCTTCAATTATCAACTAATACAACTCATTCATCCTATTCGTGACCTTCTTGATAGAGTAGTCCTGAAAGTGTTTTATGCGCCTATGGGGGATTTTGACTACTTTCGTAAGCCTGCTTTTGTGTTGATTTGAATAACATCCTTATGCATTCGAATATCTGATGTAATTATATATTTGGAAAAAAAAAATTGTCATAAGGTTGGCCCTGCGTAAAATTATTCAATATAATTTTATGTTATGCACCATTTTTCAATCTCCATTTTTGAGTGAATAAATGCATGTTTTACAAGCAATTTTGTGAGTTCAATTGATATAAGCTTGTGCTTAATTTCCATGCAATTTTCATTAGCCATCTATGCATATATTTGAAGGTGTATAAGCTAGAAGAGGGGTTGGAGAACCACAAATCAGAAAAAAACTAATTATTATTGTTTTAAAAGGATAGCTGCATCTCCTTGTTTTGGAAAATGTTGGAAATAGTAGGGAGTTTTTTCCATGAGTCAGTCCAAAAGTGCGCAGTGGAACCATCCATTAACTCCTAGAAACTATGTTTATGGATCATCTCTTTTTGTTGGTTGGAATAATTCCAAATTAGAGATCCCTTAGGATTGATGGAGTACCTTATAATATCTTGTGTGTCCCATCCTTCAACATATTTAAGATTCCAAAGTTGATCCCATGGTTTGGAGTTGCAAGAGACCCAGTTCCACCAAATCTTAGCTCTTGGAATTTTATTTCTAATCCCAAGATCCCTGAGCTTGGTGCCTGCAACGGAATTTGGAAGGAAAACTTTGTCCCATTTTACTAGGGCCTATTTAGGATAGCTTTTGTCCCTTCCCCATAGAAAGGTGAGTTAAAGGGTTGGGATATCTTTTAAAACCCATTGGGGAAAAAGAAGAACATAGAAGAGATAGAGCGGCATGGATTGAAGAACAAATTTGGCTAGTATAATCCCACCAACGAGGTTAATAGAGTGGTAGGTCTAGGAGGAAATTTTTCTAACCATTTTTTCTAGAATATATCTCCAAGACGAGTGTAGAAGAGATTAGAGGAGGGAAAAAGAGATTATAGGAGCACCAAGATAGTTAGAGGGTAAGGTGGAGATGGTGAAAAAACAAAATTTTGGAAATGTTTCTTTGAGTGATGACAAGCATGTTAAAGAAGTAGACCTGGGATTTATACTTGTTGGTGGTGGTGCATGAGGCTTTGGAAAATATTTCAACTATTTCATGAATAGAGAGGGATTCTTGAACAGAGGGGTGCCCCATGAGGATATTTTTCTTTATCATTCTACCGATACCTTCAGCTGTAGGAATGAAAATGAAGGGGTAAATAAGATCTCCTTGTTTGATTCCTATGGGATAGGTTAACAAGGAAAAGGGGGAACCATTGATCAGAATGGAGAAGATGGGAGTGGAAATGAGGGAAAGAACCGATTTGGTCCAAGAGTGATAGAATCTCAAAGAAAGAAGGATTTGTTCTAATTAGTTTCAGTTAAGTTTGTCAAAGGCCTTAAAGAAGTCGACTTTGAGAAGCATACCGGTATTTTTAAGAGTTTTGAGAGAATGAATAAATTCAAGGGAAATGATGATCCCATCGAAAATTTCTTTTCCTTTAACATAACCAATTTGATTAGGGGATATGATGAGTGGGAGCAATGGTTTAAGGCGACTAGTGATAATCTTGGAAATGATTTTGTAGATGACACTATAAAGAGAAATGGGGCGAAACTTCCCTGGCATGGTGACATTTTATTCTTTAGGAATTAAGGTGAGAAAGGTAGCATTGAGGGTAGGAAAGAACCACTTATTTTTATGAAATTCCTCCACAAAGTCATAGATATCCGTTTTTAGAAATAACCAAAAAAAGTGAAAGAAATTTACCGTGAAGCCATCCGGACAGGAGATTTATCCTTTTGCATTTGAGTGATTGCATATTCGACTTCCTTTTCCTCAATGGGTCACATTAGCACTTTGTTGTGATCCTTTGTGATTAGAGAGTGGATCATCTCCAAGACTTTGGTAATTTCCTTCGATTTGTGGTTATCCGGATCAGAGAGGAGATTTTTGTAAAAAGTGGTGAGTTCCTTCTCCATATCATATCTAGTTTCAATATGCTCTTCTGTCTCTGACTTGGGCTTGGTGATCTTGTTTTGAATTTGATTTTGGATGGTGGATCTATGGAAGAATGCAATATCTATTTCACCCTCTTTCATCCAAGAGACTTTGGACTTTTTCTTCCAGAGAATTTCCTCCTTCTTGCATTTCTCCTCAAGATGGGTAGAGAGCAAGGTTTCACAGTGGTTCTTATCCTCCATCCTTCCTTCAGTGATACAGTTCTTCTATACTTCCTCCTTTTCTTTTTCTAGATAGTATTTAGTATGAAATATGTTTCCAAAGATGTCCCTGTTCCATTTCTTTAGATGGGGGCTTGAGAATTTTGAGTTTTTTTTTAAAGATATAAAGTTTAGATCTTCCCTCTACCTGAAGGTCGAAACACCAAATTTTCAAAGTGTTTAAGAAATCAATATGGTTGATCTAGAATTTTTCAAACCTTAAGGGACGTTTTGTAAGAATTTCCATCATCATTCTAGAAGAGACAGGTGGGCCAGTGGTTAGACCCAACCGATTGTAGAATAGTGGATTCAACCGATCTTGTAGAAGATACAATGTTGTTAGAGACCAAAAACCTATCCAATCTGGAGGAATTTTTCTTCAGGCACCCCTCTTGTTATTACAAGTGAAGATACCATTAGGGGTTTCAAGATCCATCATATTGCAATTCTCCATTAAACATTTAAGGCACAGGTCCTCCTGCGAGAGGATGCATCGACATTCCTTTTTCTCCCTTAGAGAGGTGATAATATTGAAGTCACCACTTATGATCCAAGAATGGGAGTTGTTGATTTGAATAATCCTTTAAAGATAGTCCAACATGCCATATTTTGACTCCAGTGTTTGATGACCATAAACATTCATGTACTGCCCCCTACAGCTTGTTCCCATCATATGATAGGAGGACGAGATGGTATTTATAGTTTCCAAAAAGTCTTGAATGGTGATTTCTAAGGGGTTCCATATTATTACCAAGCCTCCTGAAGCGCATCCAATGTCCACAACAATAATGTTACATCCTTTCCAATTCCTTTTTAGAAGAGTTTCCATATGAGTACCAATACATTTGGTTTCCTGTACAAAGAGAAAAACCGATTTATCTTAGAGAATTCTCCTGCATAGCATTCTATGTTTGGAGGGGCTATTGATGCCTTTGATATTCCAGGATATCAATTTCATAAGGAAACTATAGGTTGGGTAGAAAGAATTTTGTAAGATGGGAATATTTTCTAGACTCAACTATCTTGGTTCCTATGGTTTTTAGCCTTTGCAGATCAAATTGTATTCCTCGTTTCTTGAATTTTTTCATGGATTTCCTCAAGTATTTTGGGTGGGAATTCTACATTCCCGACTCATTGTTCACATTGTCTTTATGAAGGGCATATGTTGGTTGTTGGATTTGCTTCGGTAATATGGAACTGAAGGATTTTTTTTGCATGCTTCCTCAAGAGTTTGTAGATCCAATTCCCTAATTTATACATCGCTCATGTCATCATCCATTTGAACTTCCAACCCTAGGGAGGAGGGGTTGGGAGTTGTGTCCCATGTTGCGACATTGATGGGATGGTTTACTTCAAGCTTTCCCTTGGATTTTTCTTTTGAGAAGGGTTGCATGATCGGATCATGCAGAGAAGATGGTTCAACAGGGACCTCATCATGTTGCTTTTTTGAGGAGAGGAGATCTTCCTCATATAGTTCCATTTCTTGATCTATTTGAGAGCTTAAGGATTCAAATTTGTTGTTGGTTGGGATCTATGTCGCTTTGATCACTGGATTTTTGTGATTTGGACAATTCCTTGTTGGAGCTTTCTTGAATCCATATTTATTGGTATCCTCTTGCGGAGCAGTTAGTCATGACCATTTGAGAGGAAATTACTTGTATAGAATCCCATGCTCATGAAATTTACTACATCTGAAGGGAACATGTTTCTAATCAACTTGTCAGATCCATTCTAAATCCCCATGTACTAGACATATTGAATCTGGTAGGGTTTTGGCAATGTGCATGTAGACACATATTCTTGCATATGAGGTATATTTTCTCATTGATATCCGATCCAATAGTTTGAAAATATTTCCCAGGGTATTGCTGATGTCACTAAGAGTTTTTTTATCCCAATAGTCACGAGGTAAGGAGCATAACCAAAACCATACTGGTGCCCATGTGAAATATTCTTTTCTTGAGTTTTATCAGTCAATCCAATTTCTTAGAAAGATCCCCCCTGATTTGTAGAAGTGTGGCCCTCCTTCCATTATTGATTCATTGTCCTTCAAAACAAAGAATATCACATTGAAGAAGCCTTTGGATCCCAATTGCAGGTCAAAATGGGCTTTGGGATTCCACCTGGTGTTGATCCAATATATTATGGCTCTTTCAGTGGGCCTGATGCCTATGAATTTGCATATAATATCGTGTCCCTTCATGAATTGAATGCAACATTGATTTGACTTAGGGGAAGCCCAATCCTTGTCTAGGTATCAAAGATTGAATGCATGTGTTATTCCTTCAGGTTTTCCCATTTATTTTTCCATTTAATGAATATTCATAGTTTTCTTGCTCTTCTCTGAGTTTAAAGCTTTCTGGTTTATCAAGATCTACTTCCTTACTGGTGCATTGTTTATTTGGGCTAGTTTTCTTTTTGCCAGCTTGTTCATCATCTACAAGGGAGAGATTCGTAGCTGTGGGTTCCACTTGGGAATGGGAGGGGTTTCTCGATCCACCTCTTCATGTGTTCAACTATTTTTTTTTTCTTAATCGTCTTGGTTCTGGTCTGCTTGGATATTTTTCATGGCTTCAGTTTCCCTATGTGGATGGGAGGGACTTCTGGTCCTTCCCCCATGTGTAACCATGGAGCCAGCGAAAGAGAAGAAGCTGAAACATGGGCTCCGTCAAATGAAGGAGAACAAGGTTAGGTTTTTCATAGAGATTGCAGACTGTACAAGAGGTACCGACAGTGCAGGAAGAGGCAAGTTATCTGATATACTCATCACTTGTTCAACTCCGCATGTATATCTATGTTGATGTGTATACTAGGTATATATATTAAATGATGTATATATATATATATATATATATATATATATATATATTAGAAGAGAAGAGAATGATAACGCAAGTGCATAATTGGATACAATCAAGATATTTTGTTTTTTTCACGATGGTAAACATATAATTCTTAGGCCATAGTCCCTAGATGCATTAAGCCTCTAAGAAGAAAAATTCTCTTGTAAAATATATATAGTTAGAAGAACCACTTTGAGTTGTCCTTCTAGGATTGCTTAGTTGGAGGATTCTTTAAAAGAGTCTCTTTTAAAAAGTGGAAGTTGTGTTCATAGCCTTTTATGTATGGTAGTGAAAGTGTTCTATAAGGATACTTGATTTATAGATACATGGATATTGGGATATTGATTATGTGTGTTCCATAAGATGATGTTGTATAATGATGACTATCTCATGGTTTTTTAACATAGCATATATACATTTTCCAATGTATTGTACATTGAAACACAAAAATATTGTAATGAAACTAAGATCTATGGGAACTTTTTGATGGCCAAACTTTGTAATTAAAATCTAATATTTATAAGTAATGTGAGGGACTTCCTAAGTTTTAGGTTATATATTGTTTCTTAAAGTGAAATTGAGCAAAAATATCAGTATAACCTAGTTGACTCGATATGTAACCCTTTGAAAATAACCAAATTAATTTAACATATTTTATAAAATAATCATTCATTAAAAAAAATTAAAAAAATCATTGTTAGTGCTCCATTATATTAAACAACCATAGTGTGCAACATAGATTTACTAGCACAAGTATGTAAGTTATCTTAAAATACCTTTATTAAAATATTAATAATTAAAAAATGTGAGGTCCAAAAGTTATAGAGATATAGAAACCTTGTCTTAACTATTAAGATACATACTTCTTAAGTTTTTAGTTAGACATTAGTTTTTTCATTTAGCATTAAGGATAAATGTTAATATGATACTAGTTGAATCAATGAGTAATCTTATGTGAAGAGCTTAAATAATTTTACATATTCTATATAACACTCATTCATTTATAAAAATATTTTTTTTATTAAAACATTAATATGTAAAAAAATTGTTATTTATACATTTGATATATTAATTCACATTCATATGTAACACTAATATGCAGATCGATAGACTATATCTAAAAAGTATAATGTCCAATATGCAGAACAATAGACTATATCTAATAATTATAAAAATTATAATGCATTAGGACATTAGGTATGATAAGGTTAAGTTGAAAATGAAATTTAGAGAATTAAAATTTCATTTAATACGAATTTTGTTTTTATAAAAAATATTTTAATATATTTATGAAGAAATACTTTAATTATATATAAAATATATATTTTTATTTTTTTATAGTTATATAAAGTAACATTAAGATTAATGTTAAAAGAGAAATAATATTTAAATATAAACATGACATTTATTATTATTATTATAAAATAGTACATCAAATTTTCATCATTTATAAAATTAAATAAATATATTATAATTTCCAACTCTCATAGTTATATGATTTTTCAAATTGTTTTTATCAAACTTTTCTTTAAATGGAAGTACTAAGTACCAAAATTGTGGTGATCTTAGTTTGCTTGGGTTTTTCCTCAAATGAAAGTAGTAAGTGGCTTTGGTGACATTCCATTTGTATGGGTTCTTGTAAAATATGATATTGATTTAGAAAATTGTTTTAATTTAAATATTTTTCCAAATAGTTGTTTTATTTTTTTTATTTTTAGAATTTCATTTTTCTTAAATTAAGTTATGTGATTTGGATTATGTATTTTATGCAAAAAATTTAAGATTAGACTTATAGTATGTATAGGAATTTTATATAAAAGTGTTTTACCTCTAAAAAGAAATCTCTCTTTAACACTAAAACTCTTATATAATCAAAATTATGTATACTAAACTACATTGATCTAAGTAACTCTTAAATGTACAAACACAAATTAAACAATATAGGAGACAAACAACTTCCTAAATTTGGTAGGGTGGCATAAATATGCAATAACTTGCTTAAATCATCAAGGTTAAAAAAAAACTAAGATATTATAAAGATATCCTTAACCCTAATCTTGAGAATCAAAATTAGGTTTCTATCTTAATGACCTCAATTTTTTTTAATACTTCCAAGATTAAAACAAACTCTAATGAACTTCATAGGGAAACTAGAGGCTTGACGTGTCACATACCCGTAAATTCCATAAAAAAGATGAAAAATTATATTTATAATTTACAATACTTATTCATCGCAGTATGTCTTTCTTAGTCGTAACAGACTTTTTACTTGTTTGCATGGATAAGATTAACCAGACTTTTTAAATGTTTAACGACAGGGCTTGTCGTCCGCTTAGTGTTGACTCCAATTGAAACAACAACTCTGTTGCATCCCTTGCCAAGGTGATGTTAATGTTTAATGAAATGTTTAGTTTGATCACATAGGATTAAATCCTAGACTTGGACTTAGTCCCAAGCTATATGTTGCTTGGACATCTGCTTTATGTGTTGTAATAAAGTTCTTAACTTACTTGCATAAGGTGTTGGAAAAGGGTGCTAGCCACGTGGGATTTACATACGATTAAGGTGATAGTGCAAGGTATGCCCATGTTATAAAAGCTTATGGAAAAGGTTTGGCATGCGAACATGGGAGATACAAGGTGTATGCCACCTTGCGATAAAGAAGAGTTTTAATGAGGTTTTAATTAAGTTTTAAATTCTTTGTCATAATCCCTGGTTAGAGGTTAACAAAGCAACCAGGAACAAGTAAGATGATTGGTTGTGTGCATGATTTTTGTGTGAACAAATTAACCTTAGCCATCCATCTGTCCTTGATTTGATTCTTTTCATTGCAGAGATATTGTAGAATTTTTATGATAGCATTAATTTGGTCGTAAGGGTTTTTTTTCTTGTTCATGTTGATAGTTGTTGGAGGTTTTTCTCAGAGATTCCTTAGTGCTTGGTTGCAACCATGCTTACCATTCAACGGTCTGCAATCACTTTCCTGGTTTATACACTGTGTTTTTTGAGATGTTTAAAGGTTTTTACTCGTATTTAATGGTTGTGTGAATGTCATTTCTATTCTACACAGTCTCATCCATGTTTTTACTCTTTGTGTGGTAAGGTGGAGACTTAGGTGCTCGCCTTCGATTTCTAGTAGAGGCTTCCCAATACCGCAAGTGTTTTAAGAAGTATGAATTTATATTTCCAAACTTTAACCCTTCATTTTGATCATGAAATTTGTAATTTTAAATAAAGATAACTCGGCTTGGTTTTTCTTCTACAGGGAAAAGGAAGGAGAAGGTAACTAGGAGGAGCAAACCCTTATCCCTCTGTGCATTGAGCGAAGGTATGACTCTCTACTAGTCCCTTTGTTTATTAAAATTTGATTCTTTGAAATTTATTAACCTTACACTATATTTTGGAAAGTGAGGCAAGGGTGCCAACGAATGGTCACCCAAAAGGTTTGGGGAAGTGCCTGGCCTTGCCATTAAAGCTCAAACCCTCAATCAAGGTAAACCTCTTGCACAATGTTTGGGTTTTGTGTAAGCAAAGTTACGGTTTTGGTGAAGAAAGAAATAGATGGCTTACTACCTGTTGGGTCACCCAAATGTCACATTTTCATCCTATTTTTCCTTCGATATTCCTCATATTCATCCCTATCCATCACTCCATTAACCATTCCTTATACTATTTTCATAAATAAATATGGGTTACCTTGTTTTCCAATTTATTTATTTTTAAGTATTTTAAGAGAATTTATGATTAAATATTATAAAATTAACATGTTTCCATTTATATATCAAAGTTGTTTGAGCTTTGTAATGTGTACGAATATTTGAATATTTTCAAGAAAATAATTGTTCAAAAGCTTCTCAAATATTTCCTCCACCTTTTCAAGATTTGAAGATATTTTTTTAAGATCATTCCAAAGAGGAGTATCATGAGAGGATTTGAAGAGATACATATTTCGTAATTATGGAAAATAGGTTAGAGAAAAGTGGATCTTCATTTACCCTCTTTTCAAAGAAACTCATGTATAATTAAGTAAGAGTGCTCTCTCTTCATTTGGGAGGAGTAGAGACCTCTCTAGAAATAGAGAAATAGAGGAATAGTTTATATATATTTTTGAGAGTTAGTCATGGATTTGATCCTTTTGTAATGGATTTGATGTTTTAGAATAAATATTTTCATTTCTCCATATTGATTTTTATTTATTTATTATGAGTTAGTAGTGCTGATTTTATGTGAGCTCAGATGTCAAATGTTGATTGTTTTGGATTAGTTTATTTCATGCAATTTTATGATTTCTTAGTTAATTTATTTTACGCAACTTCATGCTTTCATATATTAGATTTATTTTCATCCCGTTTCTTACTCTCATAAAATAGGTTCAATTTCAGTTGCATGTGTTTTCTTAAATTAAGTTAGTCGTTTGTTTTCTTAGATTTCAGTAACATGTGTTTTCAATTTCAGTCACATGTGTTTTCAATTTCAGTCGCATGGAATATTAGAATAAGTTAGTCTTACTCTGACCTTGCATATATTTTGCTTGTATCTCACAATTTTGCGCTCTCCTCGGGTTGACAATTTAAATCATTAGATAGTTTATTAATCATTTAATACTTTTCACCCACATTACCTTCGAAATAAAATGTGAATGAAGGGTTGGCGTGTGGACATGCGAGAGTGGCGACATGGTTACCTCCTCTCAAGTTTCGTCCTTCTCTATCCTGAGGTGAGGAACCCTATCATTCAACTATGATTATTAGAATAAATCTTGTAAATTAAATGACTGCATTTTATACTAATGCTAGTAGTTTTTTTATGCATGAATGCACTTGTCGGGATCCTTCATTGTACACTCAGATCAATGCATCAACTTCAAGGTATGCCTCCATTTGATTGTTGCGATTAGGCTGAGTTCCAGGGTTACTTTATTTTCGAAGTT
>LPNX010160826.1:292425-295963 GCA_001517045.1 Pseudotsuga menziesii | reverse complement strand
GATTTGTAGATTCATGGCGATTTGGTAATTTTTATTGTAGAATAGTTTTATGATTGGCACACAGTCATTATGGATTAGACATTTTGTATTTTAAATATTGATATGATTCAAATATGGATACGATTCAATGAATAGCCATTACTTAGAACTTAATTCAATCTGAGTTACTGCAATTGTATTTCTTCTATACTGTAATTAAACATGTTATTTAGATTTGTTACGACCTTAGCTAAATAATTGGTTTCAGATCTGTGTATTTTCTTGATATATAAAAGTTGGAACACAGTCTGGTAGTCATAAGTAAATTTATGTTTAGATCGCATATTACTTATTTGATTTCTTGTTTCTGTTTAAATCACAACTAGTAATTTTACTTTAGATATATTGTTATCTCTATATATGAATGTTTCTGATATATGAATGTTGAAACAAAGACTTGTAAAGGTACCTAGATTTGTATTTCATTAAAAAGAGAAGAAATATCTGTGGGAAGCCTCTAGGCTCTAGGATGCTACTATTATACTTAGACTTGTTTATTAAATTATCTCTTATAGTATATAAATCGAAGCCTCTAGACTCTCCCTATTAAGTTTGAGATTTTGTTAAACAATGCAGAGTTCAGTTAAAATTTGATCAGCTTAACATACTGGCATTCTAGAGAGGACTGGTTTACCATTTAAATTGCTTATATTATGTATAGGAAAAGTAATCTACGATTTCTACATTTCTGTGCATAAGTAAATAACTACTAACAATGTATAAAGTAAGAATTAATAATAAACAAGTTAAAACAAATACTAATTGATTCATTGTATAATCTTAGTCTATAATACACTCATAATTATAATGATACTTTAGTACTGTAATTATCAATACAAAAGCAATAAATAAATTTAGACAGGAACATGTCACCATTGTCATGACAACAAAGTTAAAGATGTTTTTCCTCCCAAACAACTCCTAGAGCATCCAAAACTCTTTTTCCAGAACCCTCGAGCCTATTTGTTGAACCACAAGGGAGAATTTCGATCAAAGCGCCATCTCTTTACATCAGTAGATTATTTCCCTATCCATCGTTAGCCTCCTTATTATTCGATGGACATACTATTTAATAGTATTTTTCCTAGGACTTGGTCATTAATGAGCCTCCTTCTCTTTAATGCTCCACAAGGAGTCTTGACCTGATTTTGGGGAAGATTCCTCCTGCATCACTTGAGTTCTCACTCAATAGTTTTCGATATTTGTCATTTCTCCTTGTGGGTCAACAAACATGCTTTTAACAATTACTTCGGTTTCGAATCCTCTCAGTTATTTAATTAATCAATAATAATAATTCCATTATATTTATTTTGACTTTATTTGTCAAAATATAAAAAATAAATATTCAAAGTAAATAAACAATTTAGCAATTGTTAGGTGTATTACAGGATCACCTAAAATGACATTCCATGAAAGTATTTGTCATCTTTGTGAATCTTTTAAAATGGCGTGCCTACATCTACATTGGATCTCAGTTCCACAATCTTTGTTATTTAAGTAATATTTTTTAATTAGTAACTTGTTAAAATTATAAAAACAAATCATTTAAAATTTATTAAATTTACTGAATAACCATTATAAAATATTTTAAATATTTGGACTATATTTCATTTCAATCCTATAGGGTTGTAAATATCCTTTTATATGTCTGTATGGCAATGGATCGATCACTAGTAAAAGTCATATTCATACAGCGAGATATCGTGTGCTCTCATTAACCTTGCTCGTATTGATTATAGTATAGCTCTGGAATACTAATCAAAGTGTAATCATTGAATATTGAATATCAATCATCTTACCTAATCTTGTGTGCATATTGGTGAGTTTACCAGTCCTTATCATAAAAATATAAGGTTGAAAATATTCACTAGCATTTTATATAGAATAAAGATGGACAATATATTCAAGCGGTGTAGGCTGCCTTCAGAGATAGAACAACTAATAAAGGCATCCCATTCAGGTATCGTTGGGATTTAGAGACACATAGAGAGAGAGAGAGACTAGGCATTATAGGTTTAGAGAAAGAGAGAGAGAGACTAGGCATTATAGTTTTAGAGAGAGAGAGAGAGAGAGAGAGAGAGAGCTTTTGGGGGAAAGGGTATATGAAAGAGAGAGAGAGAGAGAGAGAGAGATTTTGGGGGTAAGGGTATATGAGAAAGAGGGATATATATTGGTGGATATAGGTTTAAATAAAGAGAGATGTGGGGGTTATGGATTTATATATATTGATAGATATATATAAAGAGAGAGAGATTGGAGGTTAGGGATCTAGAGAGAGAGAGAGAGATTGGATGTTAGGGGTATAAATAGAGATAAATATTGGGGGTTAGTAGTTTAAATAAAGAGAGAGAGAGAGAGAGAGAGAGATTTTGGGTTATTTTTTTGGAGAGAGATAGATAGATAAGGGTTAGTGTTTAGAGAGAGAGAAGAGACAAACTTGTTATGAAGGAATCATGGAGAGAGAGAGGAGTTACATGTTAGGGGTTTAGAGAGAGAGAGAGAGAGAGAGAGAGAGAGAGAGATTGTGGGTTTAAGGTTTGGAGAGAGAAAGAGAGAAGCTGTGATGGGCTTAGAGAGAGAGAGAGAGAGATGGGGGTTTAGGGGCTTAGATAGATAAGGATAGAGAGAGGTATAGATTAGGAATTATGGTTTTAATAGAGAGAATATATTGGATGTTAGGGGTTTAGACAAAGAGAGAGATTGGGGGTTATGGGTTAGTGGTTAGTGGTTTAGAAAGAGAGACAAAGTCAGAAATAGAGAGATTTGGGATTAGGGGTTGCGAGAGAATGAGAGTGATTAGAGGTTAGATTTTTAGAGAAAGAGATTGCAGGTTAGTGGTTTGGATATAGAAAGAGAGATATGGGGTTAGGAGTTTAGATATAAATGGAGAGAGAGAGAGAGTTTTAGATAGTGATTTAGATAGAGAGAGAGAGAGAGATATTAGGGATAGAGAGGTATAAAGAGAGAGATTAAGCGTTATGGATTTACACACAAAGAGAGAGATGGAGAGACATTGTGACAGAGAGAGAGAGACTAGGATTACGGCCTCAGAGAGAGATATAGAGAGATTGGAGGCAACATGTTTAAAGAGAGACCGAGAGAGGGAGAGAGTTTGAGTGTTAGCAATTAAGATGGATATATATATATATATTATATAAAGGGATAGAGATAGAGATTATAGGTAAGGGGTTTTGACAGAGAGATTGGGGATTAGGGTTTTAGAGAGTGAAAAATTGCGGGTTATCGGTTCAGACAGAGAGAGAGGGACACAAAGAGAGAGAGAGATTGCGGGTTAGGGGTTTAGAGAGAGATAGATTGGGTGTTAGGGTTTATTGTATGAAAGAGATAGACATAGAGTGAGAAATGGAGAGAGAGAGAGAGAGATTGGGGGTTAATGGTTTAGAATGAGAGAGAGAGAGAGAGAGAGAGAGAGAGAGAGAGAGAGAGATTGGGAGATAAGGATTGGGGATTATGGGTTTAGACAGATAGAGAGAGAGAG
>LPNX010160826.1:272425-287425 GCA_001517045.1 Pseudotsuga menziesii | reverse complement strand
TAGATTGGTGGATACATGTTCAAATAAAGAGAGATATGGGAGTTAGGGACTTATATATATATTTATAGAGAGAGAGAGAGAGATAGAGATTGGAGGTTAGGTATTTATAGAGAGAGAGATATTTGAGGTTAGAGAGAGAGAGAGAGAGAGAGATTAAGGGTTAGTATTTTGAGAAAGATAAAGTGACAAACTTGTGGTGAAGGAATAATGGAGGGAGAGATTATGGGTTAGAGGTTTAGATAGAGAGAGGGATTTATGGGAGTTTAGAGTGAGAGAGAGGGTGTTTGGGGTTAAGAGATAGAGGTTAGGTATTAGGGGTTTAGAGTGAGAGAGAGATTATGCATTATAGGTTTACATAGAGAGAGAAGGAGACATATTGGGGGTTAGGGGTNATAAAGAGAGAGAGAGATTGCAGGTAGGGATTTATAGAGAGAGAGAGAGATTTGAGGTTAGAGAGAGAGAGAGAGATTGGATGTTAGGGGTGTAGATAGAGATAAATATTGGGAGTTGGTGGTTTAAAGAAAGAGAGAGAGAGATTTTGGTTATTGTTTTAGAAAGAGATAGATAAATTAAGGGTTAAGTTTTAGATAGAGAGAAAGAGACAAACTTGTGGTCAAGGAATCATGGAGAGAGGGATTACATGTTAGGGGCTTAGAGACAGAGAGAGAGAGTTATGGGAATTTAGAGTGAGAGAACAAGTTGAGAGAGAGAGAGAGAGAGAGAGATTGTGGGTTATGGTTTTAAAGATAAAGGTTATGGGGTCAAGGTTTAAAGAGAGAGAAAGAGAGAGAGAAAGACACTAGGCTTGATGGGCTTAGATAGAGAGAGAGATTGGGATTTAGGTGCTTAGATAGATAGGGGATAGAGAGAGGCATATTAGGAGTTAGGGTTTTAATAGAGATAAGATATTGGATGTTAGAGGTTTAGATAGAGATATTTGGGGTTATGGGTTAGCGGTTTAGAAAGAGAGAGAAAGTGAGAAATAGAGAGAGATTTGGGATTAGGGGTTTAGAGAGAGAGAGAGAGAGAAGAGAGTGATTGGGGGTTAGAGTTTTAGAGAAAGAGATTGCGGGTTAGGGTTTATATATAGAAAGAGAGATACGGGGTTAGGATTTTAGATAGAGAGAGAGAGAGAGAGAGAGTTTATTGTTATGGGTTTAGAGAGAGAGGGAGGGGTGTTAGAGTATAGAAAGAGAGGGAGATAAAAGAGGGTTATTGGGGTTAGGGATTAGAAAGAGAGTGAGAGATAGATAGAGACAGAGAGATATTGGAGGTTAGGGGTTTAGACAGAAAGAGAGTGAGAGAGATTAAGGGTGAGAGGTTGCGAAGGAGAGGGACATAAACAGAGACTAGGGGTTAGGGGTAGAGAGAGAGAGAGAGAGAGAGAGAGAGAGATTAGAGGTTTGAGGCTTAGAGGGAGAGATAGATCAGGGGTTAGGGGTTTAGAAAGAGATAAAGAGAGATTGTGGGTTATAGGTTTGAAGAAAGAGAGAAGTTAGGTCTTAGGGGTTTAGATAGATAAATAGATAAATAGATAAATAGAGTGAGATGGGGGGATAGAGAGAGAGGGGGGGGGGATGGGGGGATACAAAGAGAGAGAGAGAGGGAGTGGGTGGGAGACACATGGAGAGAGGGGGGTGAGAGAGAGAGTTTAGATAGAGATTAGGCCCTTTAGAGAGAGTGATAGACAATTAAGAGAGAGATTGAGGGTTATAAATTTAAAGAGAAAGGGATATTTCCGGTTAGGGGTTCAAAGAGGGAAAGTGAGATTAGGGGTTATAGTTTTTAGAGTGAGAGAGTGGGCATTTGGGGTTGAGAGAGAGAGATTATGGGTTATGGGTTTAGAGAAAAATTTTGTGGGTTCAAGGTTTAGAGAGAGAGAGAGACTAGGTGTGATGGTCTTAGATAGATAGAGAGAGATAGAGAGAGATAGAGACAGAGAGAGAAAGAGAGAGATAGAGAGAGAGACTAGGGTGTAGGAGCTTAGATAGATAGGGAGAGAGAAAGAGGGACATATTAGGTGTTATGGATTTAATAGAGAGAAGATAATAGAGGTTAGACATTTAGAGAGAGAGAAATATTGGGGGTTATGAGTCAATGGTTTAGAAGGAGAGAGAAAGTGAGAAATAGAGAGATATTTGGGATTAGGGGCTTAGAGAGAGAGAGAAAGAGAGTGATTTGGGTTTATAGTATTAGAGAAAGAGATTGCGGGTTAGGGTTTTATATATAGAAAGATAGATATGGGGTTAGGAATTTAGATATAAATATAGAAAGAGACATAGAGAAATATTTGTAGATAACGATTTAGATAGTTATATATATAAACAGAGAGATTGGAGTTGGTGGTTTAGAATGAGAGAGCGATAGAGAGAGATATTGGGAGATAGGGGTTTAGAGAGAAAGATTGAAGGTTAGGGATTTAAAGAGAGATAGATCTATATATTTTGGGGCTTATGGGTTACATGTTTAGGGAGAGAGAGGGAGAGAGAGAGAGAGAGAGAGGGAGGGAGAGATTGGTTGTTAGGGATTTAGAGAGAGATAGATTAGATGTTAGAGAGAGATTTATTGGGTGTTTGGATTTTGAGAGAGGGAGATAAAAGGGGAGATTGAGTGTTAAGGGTTTAGAGAGAGAAAGTGAGAGGGACAGATATTGGACATTAGGGATTTAGAGAGAGATATTGGAGGTTAGGTGTTTAGAGGGAGAGAGATAGATTAGGGGTTAGGGATTTAGAGAGAGAGAGAGAGAGTAGGAATTAGGGTATTTGAGAGAGAGAGGGATAAATATTGGTGGATAAAAGTTTAAATAAAGAGAGATATGGGGGTTAGGGATTTATATATATTGATAGAGAGTGATTGGAGGTTAGGAATTTATAGAGAGAGAGAGAGAGAGAGAGAGAGAGAGATTGGATGTTAGGGCTATAGATAGAGAGAAATATTGCAGGCTAGTGTTTTAAAGAAAGAGACAGAGAGATTTTGGGTTATGGTTTTAGAGAGAGATATATAGATTAAGGTTTAGGGTTTAGAGTGAGAGAAAGAGACAAACATGTGGTGAAGGAATCATGGTGAGTGAGATTATAGGTTAGGGGTTTAGAGAGAGAGAGTTGTGGGTTTTTAGAGTGAAAGTGTGGGCATTAATGGTTGAACAAGAGAGAGAGAGAGATTGTGGGTTATGGGTTTAGAGAGAAAGGTTGTGGGTTCAAGGTTTAGAGAGAGAGATAAAGAGAGAGAGAGAGAGAGAGAGAGAGAGAGAGAGAGAGAGAGAGAGAGAGAGAGAGAGAGAGAGATTTGTGTTTAGGGGCTTAGATAGGTAGGGAGAGAGAGAGAGAGAGGGACGTAATAGGAGTTTGAGTTTTAATAGAGAGAAGCTATTGGAGGTTAGGGTTTTAGAGAAAGAGAGAGATGGATTGGGGGTTATGGGTTATTGAATTTAGAAAGAGAGAGAAAGTGAGAAATATAGAGATATTTGGGATCAAGGGTTTAGAGAGAGAGAGAGCGAAAGAGAGTGTTTGGGGGTTAGATTTTTAAAGAAAGAGATTGCGGGTTAGGGGTTTATATATAGAAAGAGAGATATGGGGTTAGAAGTATATATATGTGACAGAGAGAGAGATTAGGCATTAGGGGTTTAGGGAGAGAGAGGGATATAGATTGGTGGATACATGTTCAAATAAAGAGAGATATGGGTGTTAGGGATTTATATATATATATATATAGATTGATTGAGAGAGATATATATTAGAGGTTAGGTATTTAAAGAGAGAGAGAGAGATTTGAGGTTAAAGAGAGAGAGAGAGAGAGAGATTGGATGTTAGGGGTATAGATAGAGAGAAATATTGAGGGTTAGTGGTTTAAATAAAGAGAGAGAGAAATTTTGGGTTACGGTTTTAGAGAGAGATACATAGATTAAGGGTTAGGGTTTAGAGAGAGAGAAAGAGACAAACTTGTGGTGAAGGAATCATGGAGAGAGAGATTACAGGTTATGGATTTAGAGAGAGAGAGAGAGAGAGATTGGGGGCTATGGGTTAAGAGAGAAAGGTTGTGGGGTCAAGGTTTAAATAGAGAGAAAGAGAGAGAGATAAAGGCATTGGGTGTGATGGGATTAGATAGATAGAAAGAGAGACAAACTAGAGGTTAGGTATTTAGGGAGAGATAGAAAGACTAAGCATTAGGGGTTTAGAGAGAGAGAGAGAGAGAGAGAGAGAGAGAGAGAGATTGGAGGTTAGGGATTTAGAGAGAGAGATATATATATTAGGGTTTAGGGGCTTAGATAGATAGGGAGAGAGAGAAAGAGGCATATTAGGAGTTAAGGTATTAATAGTGAGAAGATATTGGAGGTTAGGGGTTTAGAGAGAGATAGATTGGGGGTTATGGATTAATGGTTTAGTGGTTTAGAAAGAGAGAGAGATTAGGGATCAGGGGTTTATAGAGAGAGAGAGAGAGAAAGAGAGTTATTGGGGGTTAGAGTTGTAGAGAAAGAGATTGTGGGTTAGGGTTTTAGATATAGAAAGACAGATATGGGGTTAGGAGTTTAGAGAGAGAGAGAGAGAGAGAGAGAGAGAATTGTTTTTTAGGGGTTTAGAGAGAGGGGGGTGTTAAAGTATATAAAGAGAGGGAGATAAAAGAGGGTTACTAGGGTTAGGGCTTAGAGGGAGAGTGAGAGACAGATAAAGACAGAGAGATATTAGAGGTTATGCATTTAGAGAGAAAGAGAGTGAGAGAGATTAGTGGTGAGGGGTTGAGAAGGAGAGGGATATAAATAAAGAATAGGGGTTAGGGGCTTACAGAGAGAGAGAGAGAGAGAGAGAGATTAAGGGTTTGAGGCTTAAAGGGTGAGATATGTTAGAGGTTAGGGGTTTGGAAAGAGATAGAGAGTGATTATAGGTTAGGGTTTTAAAGAGAGAGAGAGAGAGGGAGAGAGAGAGATTACTGGTTAGGGTTTTAAAGAAGGAGAGAAATTAGGGCTTATGGGTTTAGATAGATAAATACATAAATAGAGTGAGATTGAGGGAGGGAGAGAGTGAGAGAGAGAGAGGAGAGTGAGAGAGAGAGAGAGAGAGAGAGAGGGAGGGTGTGTGTGTGTGTGTGTGTGTGTGTGAGAGAGAGAGAGAGAGAGATGTTTAGAGAGAGAGAGAGGTTTTAGAGAGAGATCAAGATATAAATTAGGGGTTATGGGTTTAGACAGAGTGATAGACAAAGAGAGAGTTTGAGGGTTACAAGTTTATAGATAAATTGAGATTTTCAGTTAGGGGTGTTAGCACTCAGAATGTACCCAGGTTGCAAAGGTAAATCGCAAAGGCAACAGCAAAAACCACTTTAGAAAGAAAATGGATTTTCTTTCCAGAGAGGGATCTCTCAGATACAGATCTAACAAGGCCAGATATAAATCAACACTCGAAAATTATACAGATGGTTGAAACAATACACATAACCATTGGGAAATGGAGTCACATATACATAAAGATATCACAAAGACACATGCATGAGATTTTATCAAAGGCAAGATAACCATTCAATCGCAATCGTTCATTTAATTTCAGGTGGGACAGAAGAGATAATGAACAACCCATCAATACAGAGCATCAAAGATGAGTTCTATATCAACTTTAGTAGAAACATTCGTAGAATATCTAAGAAAATGATCAGAGCATAAATAATATGAATTCCAACCATTCAACACTATGTTTCAGATACGAAGAAAACAAAATGGAGTGTAACACTGGAAAAAACAATCACAAAGAAAGGGAAGTACAAACTGTAATGTAAAGAGCACAAGAATCTCTGATAACCGCATGCATTCAACTTTGTTATTCAAAAATATATGTCTTCAGAAAACATTCATCAACAAGATGGGTTCCAACCCCCATCACATAAAATAAATGCACTCATATACATAAAATGATTTCTTCTTCCAAGAAGACTTATAACTGAATAACCTGCTTAATCAAAGTCTTGTGACTATATTCCTAACTACTAGGAATAAACTACCTGCTTTGATCCTAACAGATCATTAAATTAAAATCAACTCGGTGACAAGGCCCATCCAAGCAGCTCCTCAGTGCGCAACACCTGTTTTCATGAATGAAGGATATAATTTGTTTTTCCAAATCTTTCTATGACTCTCCATTACTCCGTGCTTGGAATATCATACTCAATCATTTCCCGAATAGACACCTCCAGCTCCATGTAGGCTTCATAAGACACATTAGGCAACCCTCCCCTGATGATCAGGAATTTCTATAATACCTCAAAATCTTCTGTCAGCTTATCTACGATGACTTTTTCATCAGCCCTTTTTCCAAATCGTCAAATTTAGAATGATCCATATGGCTTTGTACCAACAGGTTGTGATAATGCTCTTGAGAAAACATTCGTCCCTCCTCGTCCCAAAAGGAAGCAAGGCCGTCTTCAAATAGTTCTTTAAAATCCTGTTTGAAGTCATTAACCCTTGAGATCATTTCATCAGCTTTGTCTTGTACTGTCTTCATTAGATGATGTTTATGAATAAACCTTTTTTCCCACAGTACCATTGCTACTCTATCCTTTACTCCTATATCATGCAATTTTTGGTATGTTAATGAATTAAAAAAATTTAACGCATTCTGAGCTGTGCCAAGGGGTTTCCTCTCCATAGTTCCATTTACTAGCTTCAGTCTTTGATTAGCAAAATTGATCAATATACTTTGATCATCAATGAAGTTCAAATAATGCCTGAACTTAGTAATTTCTACGGATAATGTATCCCAAATTATGTGCTTTGCTCCCTGGAGAGGACCCTTTCCTATGTTCCTTTCTTTCAATTCATTAAATTTCTTCTGTAGCTGACTTTTATCTTGCAATATCTTATTCTTATTTTCATTCACTTTGGCTAGCTCAGATTTGAGTTTTTCATTTTTCTCTTTCAATTCTCTTATCTCTTCATCTTTCAGGCTGACTTGGGACATGGGCACTAGTAATTCATGTGCAGAAAAATCATTTAAGTGTTTTTCAATATTCACAATAGTTAAGTCCTCATCAGTGGGATTCTGGCTCATTAGTTCCTCCATGATTTCTTTTTCTTCATTCTGATCCCTTTTCAGTCGTGATATTTGTGCTAGTAACTCGTTCCATTCTACTTGCCACTTATCCTTTTCTTCTTGTAATTTTACAGTCTTTCCTTTATATTCCATCATATCCTGATGAACCTTGTCCTTTTCCTCCTGTAATGCTAATAATTCTAATGACTGGACATGTTCTGTACTTGGTATTTTCAATTTCTTCTTCAGTACTTGAAGGGCGTTGTCTTTTTCTTCTAGAAGTCTTTTGATTGCCTGGGTGTTACCTGTTTCATTTCTTGAGCTTATGATGTCTGCTTGCAGCTTTTTAATTTGAATGGAATTAGCCTTGTTTTCAACCTTTTCATGTTTTAACTGAACTTCCAATTTGTCTACCAAAACTTGTAACTTATTAACTCTCACCATAGCATGCAATAAATCTGAATAAATAATGTCTCCCGTTTGTTTATGTAACTATATTTTATCTGGTACACTAATCTTGTCTAATCTCACTTCCATCTCTGACATCTTCTTATCACTTACCATGGACAATTTAAAAGTATTTCTTTCTACGTCCCGGGTAGAGATCAAGGAAGCCTTTGGATTATTTAAACTTCTCACCCACGGGAATAGATTCCTTGTTTCTTGTAGGGACTGCTTTTGCTTCTCCATATAACTAGTCATGAGCTCTTCTTTAGACTTGAAAACTGGGCATGATTCTGTATTATCTACACCTTCAAAAGAAAACTGACTCACCTGTACAGATTTTGTAGGAACCAAAGCAACTCTTTTTAAATCATCTGAAATAACTTCACTCAAAACTTTATCATCTTGAAACAATTTGGCCTTTTTATGTGAATCATCCTCATCTATTTCCATACTTTCAACTTCAGAAAGACTTCTTTTAACCAAAATATTAGGACCATCTGTCATTTGAGATACTGCAACCGGTCTACTGCTTGTATTTTCATCAGATCTTGGAATTTCCATAAAGTGAAATAAATTGGCTACTTCATTCAGACCTTCAACAACTTGGTGGTCAAATGGCTTATTTTTATTAGCTTGTTTTCTCAGGGAAATTATATGATAGGGATCATAATTTACCCTTTTCTCTCTTTGAAATCCATGCTTTTCAACAATTTCTCTATGAACACCAGAGCACCTTTATTTTTAAAAATAAAAGGACCAACTTTAAGAGGGAACTTGATATTGGAAGATTTCTTAAAAGCCCCAAAGTGTTCTTCTTCTGCATGCAATCTCTGCCTCATAAAATCCAATGCAAAAATCCTGGGAGTAAGAAAAGCAGGTAGCCTATAAGGCTCTCCAGTAAAACCATATATTCCCAAAACAGTGAAGTCCTTATACAGGAACCAATCTCCGACCCTATCCTCAGGTGAGGATTGCATCATGCTTTTCATTTCTTCCAATACCCGAGGTAACACTGCATCAAATAACATCTTGTATATTTCTGACATGATAGAATTTGCAAATTCAAACATGTTGATTTGCTTGGGAAAATCTGAGGAGAATATGGTACTTAAGAACTGCAATTCGGTGACATTCAAACATAGTAACATGTTCAGCAAATAAGTTTGAAACTTGAAAAACCTGAATTTTGGAAACTCACTCAATTGGAGATGTATAGCTTATGCTAGATACTCGTCTAAAATGACGACATGAACTGACTGAGACTCTGAACTAATGAAACTCATTTTTAACAAGAAGCCTAAGATGACTTCATTGACATGACAGTCATCATCTAGACCCAAGACCTAACAGACTAAAGACACCACTAATTGAACTTCATCTTTGAAAATGTGAACATGATATGGAAGAAAGAGACCATCTAGTGACTGACCCTCGTTCAAAATGCTAGACAAGAATTTGCAACGAAGCTCAGTTTCACAATTTTTGTACACTTCAGCTAAAACGGACTCGTTTATAGACTCACGATTCTCGGGGTAATTGTCGGGCAAGTTCAGGTTTTCACGGATGGCCCTTGTATCAATTTTACACAGTATTCTAGATGTAGAATGACTTACAATAACTCTCTCAGAAGAAGAATAGTTAACTGCACACCACTCGACAAACTCGGATAAATGCAGGGTCTGCTCAACAACGAAATGGTACAAAAACGATTTACAAGCATTTAGAATGTCATTACCCTGTGAATTGTATTGCCATAATCTCTCTTTTCTAACTAATACACTTCCCACATACAAGAAAGGATCACATACCCCTCTATCCCTATCAACCAAGTGTGCTTCTCTCTCGTCTAGAATACGGTTAAACCCTTGCAAATCTTTCCCTTTGTCCATAATATAGACGACCATGGTAATTCAACGGATGAATTTCGGGTATTTGGGACTTACCTGTTACTGTGGCCGCATATATTCGAGGTTGACTGTTAAAGGGTGGTGAGCAAGCAGTCCTTTTCATTCGTCTGGAATAATAATAATAAATAGTTCTTCAAACAAGTCAACTCTACTTATATAGGAGCCCACTCCGGAGGCCCCCTTTAGTGGTTTCCGCCAAACTGCTTTTGCCCGCGGAATGCACCACAAACTGCCGCGTGTACCGTGGTTTCCATTATGCTACCACTTTTTGCTTCTGATCACCGCACAACTCCATCCTCCAGATCCATTAACGATCGTCGAAGCATTTTCCCTTTATTTTCTAGCCGTCGGATGAGGCTACACGTACCCATTCCGCTGAGCTTCTCCGTTTTATGGAATGTGCAAGTTGACGGAGCAGACTTCACGCTGATCATAGATTTGTCGGGCTAGATTTGTGACCATTGATATTCATATCTTGTTGAATACCCTCGTATGTCCTTATCCTCCTTGCATCTTCATAAAGCGGACACATTATAAGCCGTCAATCTCCATTTCCTCGCTTTACACCGTTGGATCTCATGATATTGCATTGCTTACACGCCTCTTATCACACTTTCACACCATTATATTTAACCAAAGTTTTAAACAACCATTATTTCTTCTTTACCATGGTCCCTTCGACCCTCTGCTAGGTAGAAGTGTTAACAAGGGATTTAGAGACGGAAAGTGTGGTTATGGGTTATTGTTTTTAGAGAGTGATAGTGGGCATTTGCAGCTAAGAGAGAGAGAAATTTTGCGTTATGGGATTAAAGAGGAAGGTTGTGGGTTCAAGGTTTAGAGAGAGAGAGAGATACTGGGTGTGATGGTCTTATATATATATATATATATATATATATATATATACAGATAAAGAGAGAGAGAGAGAGAGAGAGAGAGAGAGAGAGATGGACATATTAGGAGTTATGGTTTTAATAGAGAGAAGATATTGGAGGTTAGGGGTTTAGAAAGAGAATTATTTGGGGATAAATAGAGAGAAAGAGAGTGATTGGGGTTTATAGTATTAGAGATAGAGATTGCGGGTTAGGGGTTTATATATAGAAAGAGAGCAATGGGGTTAGGAGTTTAGATATGAATAGAGAGATAGGGAGAGAGATTTGTAGATAACAATTTAGATAGAGAGAAAGAGAGATAGAGAAATTGGGGTTAGTGGTTTAGAATGAGAGAGATGTAGAGAGAGATATATTGGGATATATGGGTTTAGAGAGAGAGACTGGAGGTTAGGGGTTTAAAGAGAGATATATCTAAAGATTTTGGGGGTTATGGGTTACCCGTTTAGGGAGAGAGAGGGAGAGAGGTAGAGATTGGTGTTTAGGGATTTAGAGAGAGATAGATTAGACATCAAAGAGACTTATTGGTTGTTAGGGTTTTGAGATAAGGAGATAGAAAGGGGAGATTGAGTATTAAGGGTTTATAGAGAGAGAGTGAGAGGGACAAATATTGGACGTTAGGGATCTAGAGAGAGGTTGGAGGTTAGGTGTTTAGAAATATATATATATATAGATATAGATATAGATATATATAGGGTGTTAGGGTATTAGAGAGAGTGAGGGGGATAGAGATTGGTGGATACAAGTTTAAATAAAGAGAGATATGGGGTATATATAGATATAGATATATGAGAGAGAGAGAGAGAGAGATTAGGAATTAGGGCTTTAGAGAGAGAGATAGAGGGATTAGGCATTACAGGTTTAGGGAGAGAGAGAATGATACATATTGGCGGTTAGGGGTTTAGATAGATAGGTAGAGAGAGAGAGGGGGGGGGTAGGGTATTAGAGAGAGAGGGATATAGATTGGTAGATACATGTTAAAATAAAGAAAGATATGGGTGTTATATATATATATATATATATATATATATATATATATATATATAGAGAGAGAGAGAGAGAGAGAGAGAGAGAAGGAGATTGGAGGATAGGTATTTATAGAGAGAGAGAGAGAGAGAGATTTGAGGTTCGAGAGAGAGAGAGAGAGATTGGATGTTAGGGGTATAGATAGAGAGAACTATTGGGGGTTAGTGGTTTAAAGAAAGAAAGAGAGAGAGATTCTAGGTTATGGTTTAGAGAGAGAGAAAGAGAAAAACTTGTCGTGAAGGAATCATGGAGAGAGAGATTACAAGTTGGGGGTTTAGAGAGAGAGAGGGAGTTATGGGAGTTTAGAGTGAGAGGGTGTTTGGGGTTGAGAGAGAGAGAGAGAGAGAGAGAGAGAGAGAGAGAGAGAGAGAGATTGTGAGCTGTGGGTTTAAAGAGAAAGGCTATGTGGTCAAGGTTTAGAGAAAGAGAATGAGACATATTGGGGGTTAGGGGTTTAGAGAGAGAGAGAGATTGGGGGTTAAGGTATTAGAGAGGGATATAGATTGGTGGATACAGGTTTAAATAAAGAGAGATATGGGGGTTAGGTATTTATATATATATTGATAGAGAGAGAGAGAGAGATTGGAGGTTAGGGATTTATAGAGAGAGAGAGAGAGAAAGAGAGATTGAATGTTTGGGGTATAAATAGATATAAATATTGGGAATAGTTGTTTAAAGAAAGAGAGATAAATTTTGGTTATGGTTTTAGAGAGAGATAGATAAATTAAAGTTTAGGGTTTAGATAGAGAGAAAGAGACAAACTTGTGGTGAAGGAATCATGGAGAGAGAGATTACAAGTTAAGGGTTTAGAGAGAGAGATAGAGAGAGAGCTATGGGAGTTTAGAGTGAGAAAGAGTGTTTGGGGTTGATAGAGAGAGAGAGATTGTCAATTATGGATTTAGAGAGAAAGGTTGTGGGGTGAAGGTTTAAAGAGAGAGAAAAATAGAATAAAGACACTAGGTGTGATGGGTTAGAGAGAGAGAGAGAGAGAGAGAGATTGGGGTTTGGCAGCTTAGATAGATAGGGAGAGAGAAGGGGGGAATATTAGGATTTTAGAGAGGGGGGGGGGAATATTAATAGAGAGAAGATATTGGAGGTTAGGGGTTTAGAGAGAAATATTGGGGGTTATTGGCTAGTGGTTTAGTGGTTTAGAAAAAGAGATAAAGTGAGAAATAGAGAGAGATTGAGAATCAAGGGTTTAGAGAGAGAAAGAGAGTGATTGGGGGTTAGAAATTTAGAGAAAGAGATTGTGGGTTAGGGGTTTAGATATAGAAAGAGAGATATGTGATTAGGATATTAGAGAGAGAGAGAGAGAGAGAATTGATTGTTAGGTATTTAGAGAGAGGAGGGGGGAGTGTTAGAGTATAGAAAGAGAGGGAGATAAAAGAGGGTTATTGGGGTTAGGTCTTAGAGGGAGAGCGGGAGACAGATAGAGATAGAGAGATATTGTAGGTTAGGGGTTTAGAGAGAAAGAGAGTGAGAGAGATTAGGGGTGAGGGGTTGAGAAAGAGAGGGACACACAGAGAGACTAGGGGTTAGGGGCTTAGAGAGAGAGAGAGAGAGAGAGAGACTAGGGGTTTGAGGATTAAATGGTGAGAGAGACTAGGGGTTAGGGTTTTATAAAGAGATAGAGAGATATTATGGGTTAGGTTTTTAAAGAAAGAGAGAAATTAGGGCTTAGGGATTTAGGTAGATAAATAAATAAATAGAGTGATATGGAGAGAGAGGGGGGGGGAGACAGAGAGAGAGAGAGAGAGAGAGAGAGAGAGAGAGGTTTATAAAGAGATCAAGATATGAATTGGGTTTAGGGGTTTAGAGAGAGTGATAGAGAGAGATTGAGGATTACAAGTTTATAGAGAAAGGGATATTGCTAGTTAGGGGTTCGGAGAGGGAAAGTGTGATTAAGGGTTATTGTTTTTAGAGTGAGAGAGTGGGGATTTGGGGGTGAGAGAGAGAGAGAGAGAGATTGTGAGTTATGGGATTAGAGAGAGAGAGAGAGAGAGAGAGAGAGAGAGAGAGAGACTGGGTGTAAAGGTATTAGATAGATAGATATCTAGATAAATAGATACAGCGAGAGAGAGAGAGAGAGAGAGCTTGGGGTTTAGGGCTTTAGATAGATAAGGAGAGAGAGAGAGGGACATATTATGAGTTATGGTTTTAATAAAGAGAAGATATTAAAGGTTAGGGTTTTAGAGTGAGAGAAAGATTAGGGGTGTTCACCCTTGAATTTACCATGCATGACTTAGGTTTATCAGGGTCTTTTACTACCCCATACGCCACCTTATTACTCTACAATTTACCACTTATACAAGGATGGAAGAAAGTAAGTTAGGCAGGACAGAAAGCCAAAAGTTGTTTGGCCAAGTTAACAAAGAAGAGCAAAATAGGGAGGGCCAGTAAGATAGGTTAGTGAAAGGAGGGAGCAAAGGAGCAAGCAGCTGAACCTCGCTCGGTGGGTGTCTCTGGGAGGTCCTCGTTAGGCTATAACCGCTTCACCCTCGGTTGTAAAGAAAGAACAATGAAACAATTGGGTAACTAGTTGAACTCCCTTACCCTTATTATTCAAGTTGTCTACAGCCCCACTGACCTTTACTGGACACCTTCTATTGTTCTATAATGTTACTGCCCTACTAGAAAATCCATCCGAGTGCTTAGTGAGGTGAGTTAGACAGGGCAGATAATGGAACAATAGAACAATAGAAAGAGAGAGAAAGAGAGAAAGAGAGAGAAAGAGAGGGTTAATGGTTTAGAAAGAGAGAGAAAGTGAGAAATAGAGAGATATTTGGGATCAAGGGTTTAGAGAGGGATATAAAGAAAGTGATTGGAATTTATAGTATTAGAGAAAGAGATTGCGGGTTAGGGGTTTGTAGTATTAGAGAAAGAGATTGCAGGTTAGGGGTTTAGATATAGAAAGAGAGATATGGGATTAGGAGTTTAGATATATATATATATATATATATATAGAGAGAGAGAGAGAGAGAGAGAGAGGAGGGGGGGGGTTAGATATAGAAAGAGAGATATGGAGGTTAGGGGTTTAGATATATAAAGAGAGATATGGGGTTAGGAGTTTAGATATATATATAGAGAGAGAGAGGGGGGGGGTAGGTTACGAGTTACGCATTTAGGGAGACAGAGAGAGATTTATTGGGTGTTAGAGTTTTGAGAGAGGGATATAGAAAGGGGAGATTGAGTGTTAAGGGGTTAGAGAGAGAAAGTGAGAGGGACATATATTGGATGGTAGGGATTTAGAGAGAGAGATTGGATATTAGGTGTTTAGACGGAGATATAGAGATTAGGGGTTAGGGATTGAGAGAGAGAGAGAGGGATAACAATTCATGGATATAAGTTTAAATAAAGGGAGATATGGGGGTTAGGGATTTATATATATTTCTAGAGAGAGAGTGATTAGAGGTTATGGATTTATAGAGAGAGAGTGATTGGAGGTTATGGATTTATAGAGAGAGAGTGAGATTGGATGTTAGGGCTATAGATAGAGACAAATATTGGGGGCTAGTGTTTTAAAGAGAGAGAGAGAGAGATTTTGAGTTATGGATTTAGAGAGATATATATAGATTAAGGGTTAGGGTTTACAGAAAGAGAGAAAGAGACAAACTTGTGGTGAAGGAATCATGGAGAGTGAGATTATAGGTTAGGGGTTTAGAGAGAGAGAGAGTTATGGGATTTTAGAGTGAGAGAGTGTTCATTAGGGGTTGAGAGAGAGAG